>NJRP01000011.1:208040-239507 GCA_003063835.1 Aphaenogaster floridana | reverse complement strand
ATCTATAAATATCATTATCATGAAATTCGATTCTGGCCGCATAAAACTTATGTAATGTCATTAGGGAAATCACAAATTGCCAATTACCTTTCGGTAAATGAGTTTCAGTAACGAACTAAAGATATAAGTTGCATTGTTAATGCCAATAATCTGCCGATATGTATATATATATATATAAAATTGGAAATATTAAATATCATTCGCGTTAAATAAGAAATCTTCTTTAGAAGAAATTGTGGATTTTCATATCTATATAGATAAAAATCTATAAATATCATTATCATGAAATACGATTCTAGCCACACAAAACTTATACGTAGTGTTCGTATATATCTTCTTCCCCTATTGCTCTTGGTAATAGCGGCGAGTCGATTAATCCTACCGCGGGTATTCTCTATCACGCAAACGTCTTTAACTCGGGCTACTCCAATGAACTGTCCAATTAAGATTTCTCCGTGAAACATCCCCCTGCAATCTTCCCCCTGGATCTGCAGTCGCAAAGGGAAGGGGAGACTCTCGTGCCCGTTGTGGAATCAGGAAATACCCTTCGCGAGAGTAAATCTGTCGTTGAGGATAAGCGCTTATCGCCGCGGTATAGGAATCGTGCGACGACAGGAATCCGGTAAATATAGAACGCCGTCGCACGTCTATGTCCGTTAAGCCAGATGTAACGTTTCACTTCCGTTTTCACCGACACCTCTTCGCCTCTCTCTTCTCGCTCCATTTTTTCTTACACCCGATTTCCCCGGATGAACCCGACGGCACGGCACAGCTTGCCTCGGTCCTCCGACGTGATGGATTTAATTGGGGAGGACCAGGGAAACGGTTCGCCACCAAGAGGAAAATTGCGTGTATTTATAGTTAAGCGCGTCTTCAAGGAAATTGTTAGCGAAAACGAGTCGTTATTATGAATCGTAACAGACGGCGTTCAAGAGTAATGAGACGCTGTAACAGTTTAACAACAAGTCTATCGAATCATCAGTGTTTGATTAATAATTTGATTGTAAATTTAATTTCTTGTCATTCTAATAAACGCAAAATGTTACAATGTCTGTTGATATACACACATATAACTGCTGGGATACATTATATTTAATAACTTCCAGTTATATAACGTAAAAAGACAAAACTTATCACATTTGCTCACGCTCTCCCTTGAGCACATTCATATTCACTCGCAGAAAAGTTTTAAGCGAACGCTTTTCCAGACAAGAGTTGGGCACCGTTTCAAAAAATCGTTGGCAACCGAGTGCAGGTTTTTCGAGATGAATGGCATCGATTTTAACATGCGCTAGTAACTGGAAACGTTCGCATTCAGCTTCACCGACTGCATCGACCCTCATTAGGAAGTGTAATGATAAATTTGAAATTTACGGTCGCGGAAACGCGATTGTGCACTCGCGAGCTTCTTTGGGAGGAGCATCCCGTATTCGAAATGCGTCAATAAAATCGGCATGCATGTAGGTCACGGCGAGGCGAGGCGAGCAGGACGTCGCATTCCTCTGATCTACGCGCTGGCAGCGATTCAACAATAGTGCACGACGGTGGATCTCTCCTCCGCGCGGACGGTAGAATTAAATTTCGCCGGCTTCATTTGCGCCGACCGCATTGCTCGTACCATTTATTTGCTCGCGGACTTGGTTACATTCCAAGCGGTCGACCGGCGCGGCGCGGCGGTAAGGACTTTTCCGATGACTCCGGCGCGACGCGACGCGGCGACGAGCACGGCGGCCCCGATAGGATCGATACTCTCTATCGTCCACTTCTGCATTTGCATCCACGGCGACACGGACACCTCTTCCTTTTTCGCATCATAAGTAATCGTTTACGCCCCGAGTGCTTGCGAGAGCGCACTCTGAAAGCGATACGCCTAGCAATTAATCGGCCGCCCGGCCGGCCGAGCATGTACGTACGCGCAATACGATCGGGAGCGACGTCCGTTCTCCTACCGAGTCAATCTCTTAAGCGTTTCACGCCGGAGCTATCCCGCTCCCTCCGCGCCGGGCAACATAAATCAGACTAGGAAAATAACATAAGCGACTGCACACACACGGAGTCTTACCTACCACTCGCCACGGCGATTCATCCGCGCGGACTCGTACATATATGTATATCTGATTATAGGTCCAAGTACGTAAAATCTCTTCCAAAAGGATAGCATCAGCCATTGGCACGCCAACCGGATGAGTCGATCCACCCATAATAGGATCACTATCAACGTCGGGCTCATGACTTCGGACACGTACAACCCACCGCGCGCGGGCCCTATAAATATCGTTTCTCATCAGGAAACGCCAGATTTTTCATTCGACGATGATGCACGGCGCTACCTTTCTCTCTTTCTCTCTCTCTCGTCTCGATAGCCCACCACGTAAATATAGACGCGTCTGCACAGATATATCTCGTGGCTCGTTGTTGAGACCAGCCCGTTGCACACACATTCTCTCTCTCTCTCTCTCTCTTCTCTCTAGTTCGTTGCCTTTCTCGCTCTCCTACTCTCTCTCAAGCTCTTACGATGGGTAAAAATATGTCTCGCGAGCCTTAACCGACATCCTTTCAGGACGAGTTCCTCGCTCGAGTTGCCGCGCACAGATATGCGTTTACTTACGTACAAGCCTCGTCATGTCCGGCGAAGGTGGCGGCCAAGGTGGATCGAGACGGTGACCCGAACTTACTGGTGGTAAGGGCACCTATAACATCACACTGCACCCCGTACCCTATCGTCAGTGCCGTATTTGCTTATTTTGCCGTAAGAACCGGTCGTTTGTCACCGCTGTGCCTATTTATATCAGCTCGCCACAACGTCTCTCCGTGGTGACAAATGTGTCGGGTTCACATCGCGGTCCGCGTATTCCAGGCTCGTTGTTTCGTTCGTGCTTCGAGCAGCGGACTCGTTCTCAAGTATCGAGATCTAGTCTACGGCCTAGCCGCAAAATTCAATAAGCGAGACCGTTGGAACCCTCGTGAATTCGAGTCAGATGCTGTGTAGCCTCGGAAACTGACACGCGCACGCGAACAGGAAATGGAAAAATAATTACCCGTTAAAAGGCGGGCGTGGCCGAGGCATGTGAAATAGGTGTAATGTAATATGCGTAATATGTTTAATGACAACATTCGGTTTGTCTTCGTAGACTCTCCAGGACATGTGTCGAGAGGGTGAAGAGGAAATTAAATTTTTGGTAGCGCTATTTATAACAAGAAAATCAATTATACAATAACTTAAAACCTCTTTGCATAATTTCCTTTTATAATGTATTTATCAATTTTTGTTTTTGTCTTTCTTCGTGATAAATCCGTATATATCGTATGAAAAAAATAGAAATACAGGATTCATATAGAATGTATAAATTGTCTAATAATATTTTGTAATGCTTACACCTTTTTATAATATCGTAAAACATCGTAGTCACGCACGAATTTTATATTTAACGCACTTTGAGAATGTGCACAATGTAGAAGTACCTTCCGACAGTTTAAACATCTACAGACTGCGTAAAAAGTTTGGACTAAGTTCGTTTAATGGCAAAGTTTTGAGTACCGAGAGAGAAACTTTTTAATGAAACATTATTTCGCATGATGTATTAACACGCCGAATTAACTAATACCCCTGCTGCGCTACGCGGTATTATTCCGACGACCGTGATATTTTAAACGGATACAAAATATTCGATGTAAGAGACTGCCACAAAAATAATTCTTCTTCACAAAATTTTCATGCCTATAAGCGTTCGCACGTAACACGTACGCCCTTGGCCGTACTCGCTGGCCTGTAATTTAATTTTATTATCTTCCACCTCGCTATCTAGCTCGCAACCTACCACTAAACTCGATTCGTTCTCGCCCTACACGAGTTGGAAATATTTTCCTTTAATCTAGACCCGGTACTAGACACTCAAAAAGAAAGGGTATCTAGAAGTCGTGCGTGCGCGACGGCACTTCGGTCTAAAGGTCTCACTGTGCGAGTTTCGGGACGGCGTGTTCGCAGCGTCTCACGAAGGTGCGTTACGTACATTTGGAAGACATTAACGTGTCACTCCGAAAATCCGACAGTACCGACGAAATGCCGCTCATTAAAATTCCATCGGGAGTTCCCCCTCTCCCGTACGACATCGCGCATCAGCTTTATGGGTTCCGCGTGTGTCATCCTGTCGCTCTTCACCGCGTAATGACGTGACTCCTACACGCGTACATCTGTCTAGAACAGAGTCGTGGACAAGACGGAGAGTCGAACTGCTCGCAACAAAGAGAGACGCTATTCTCTTTTCCGGACCAAGTCAGCGGAAGACAGGGACGAGTCAACGTTGTCTAAATAAAAATCACCTCGTTTAAGTTTGAAATACTCTAACGTCCAAATAATTTGACACGCGTCTTTTATACGTTTCATTAACATGTTTTCTTCTTCTTGCAATATATTGTCATATCTTTGTATTTCATTATTACAAGGAAATGCATGAGCATAAGAATTTTAGATATATTATAAGAGTATAAATCATATTATAAAAGTTCCATCCAGTCAATCATCATATCTTTTAAATGTAATAAAGTTATGAAGAACTAAAGTCACCGACGACAGCATCATACTAATATTATACAAAGTTTCTCGTTTCAAATAAATAAGATAAATGAGGCCATTGCTCTTTTCATTTAATAAAATAAAACACACACTAAAGCTAGAATATCAATATATATTATCGTTTATTACGATCTCCACTATGCTGATTTCATTATCTCTCGACGTTTACGTTTAACTAACGAGAGCGATTGCTACTATATATAATTCGGCATATTTAATTAATAAAACTATTAACTATTCGGAAAAGTACTCTAGAAAAGGAAGTTCCGCGAAAACACAATGCGGAAGCGATGAGGAAATACATCATAGCGGAATCCCTTAAATTATGATGCGTCTCACGAGCTACCCTTTATTGCCGCAATGGTAAGAACAGAATCCAGTGCACCGCCCGGAGAAAATTTATTGTCAATATGAACGCTTAGCGAAGGATCTTTATAGTTGTAGCATCGCGTGGTTAAAATCGCGACTCTCATAACCCTATTGAGCAATATCTAGCTACCACCAAGTTGCGCGGTCGAGGAAGGGAGCTCCGAAAGCTCGGGAGGAGACCTTCTTCCTTCCGCTTAATTTCGGCGTAGTTCGACCGTTAAAGAGGAGCTTTAAGGCGGAGGTGGCATATTTCTGCTCGGAATTGCAGGCTTAAGACCGCAAGCGGCCCTCCTGTCGCCCGCCGCATATCAAGTACTTGGGGATTCCTCCCTGCCTCCGCTGTCATCCTCCACCGCCGCCACCTGCCCTCCTTTCGCTCCCGCGAACGTCTTCCGCCACATCTCTCGCTCCTTCTTCTAGAATCTCCCTTTTCGTGGGTAACGCGTGCCACCCCTTTTCTGCCCTTGTCCTGCTCCCTCAGCCACCTTGCTGAGGATTACCCGATATTACGCGGGTTTGACGGCTCGCCTCGAGTGGAGCCTCGTAAAATGAACGGTGGTAGTCGCGAGGGGTCGCAGAAAGCGAGCAGATGCCTCCGAGCAGGCTCCGAATAGAGAACTCTTCGGATTCCGGCGATCTGGCAAAGCTTCTCAGAGGTGAAGACGCGCGATGGGGAGGCGTGAGCTCGCCTTTACTCGGGTATTATATGATTATTAAGACGCGTGGGGCGTCTGCTGCAATATTTGGCGTAACCCTCCAGCTCACAAACTTCTGCGTATCATTGTTTCGCTCTTAGCTCGCTTATGAAAGAAGAGGGCGATTAGAAATAGAATTAAAGTGAAAAAATGGCCTGGTATACTTGTACGTAATAACTCAATAAAGGGTCATTAAACGTCAAACTAAACGACGTCGCATTTATTTAAAAAGCGTGGACAATGTTCCGTGTTTGTAAATCGAGTATGCAACAACACATACGGCGTCTTCCCTCATATTTAACCGTCATAATCATTCGTCCGATCCATTTGTCACTCAGCGTGATAGCGTGCCAGACCGAGAGGGAATTATCTCGAGTGACGCAGTGAATTCCGTAAGAACGAATTAGATTCGTGCATCCGTCGAACGACCATCGGTTCTGATAGTATACGAACACGTCGTGCTTATAAAACAACAAAATTAAATCGTGAGACAGGTTTGTCCGTTCTAACAGAAGTATTCCTTAGCGGAACTGGTCGTCGGTAGCGTAAAAGGATCGAGCTCGGCAAAGTGCACGAGGTCGCGCAGCGTCGACGAAAAGAAAAATCGCCGAGGAAAGGAGAGCAAACGGAGTATCGCGCGCTCGCGAGGATGGAGAAACTGAACGTGCGGGTGGCAAGGGCCCGTAAGGTCGCCGAGATATTTACATTGGAACGGTCGTCGGTCCTCTTCTCGACCGGCGGTATTATCAATATTCATAATCCGGAGCTGGAGACATCCGTGGAACGTGCAGCACGCCGGCCGACCGCATACGGCGCACGGACAGAGGCGAACGATGAGGAAAAAAATGAGAAAGGGCCCCGATGGGAACACACGAGGGGGGCAGCGTGTAGAGCAAGGAAGGCCCCGAGGAGAACGGAGGAGAGAGGGGAGGCGCGTCCGACCGCAAAAGATCCAAATCGACGGGTAAATACGTTGTTGACTCTGTGGAGAGAAGCCCGAAAGCCAAATGGAATTCGGTTCGGTGATTTAGTGGGCGGTCTTCGGAGACCGCCGGCCGCCACGACTGCCTCCGCTCGTATCCTCCTTCCACTCTTCCTCACGACCTCTATACTGACATCCTACAGCCGTCGCCGCCGCCACCGCCACCGCCATCAGCATGAAGAAGCATCGCGATGCAAGGCTGCTACCGTGCGGACACGTGCGTGCCGATTCCTCTCAAGGACTCTCGAACGCGCCCCGCAAGTTCCGCTTGGATTCGATTGAAGAGCCAGGGGCAATAACACGATAAACCACGCGAATATGAGGACGAGCAACAGAGAAAGATCATAAATTGTTAATGGACCGAGAATCGTTTTGGAATCATCCATTCGAATACCTATATTGCTTTTTAAGGAATATGAATTTTAAAAAAAATTTATTTTTATTGCTTCTGAAAAAAAAAGATTTTACTCCGTCTGTATCAAACACATATGAGTTTTATTCTTCTTATTATTATTATTTTCATTTTTAGATTATATTGTATCCCCTGACTTCCATTGTCCTCAAATATTTATAGAACTATCAATTGCAAAAATGTGTGATGTATGTGTATGTAATATGTAAATGCAAGTATTAAGTTCGGGTCCGTGGGTTCGCTAAACCCAAGTGACTGTGCGAACCAGTCATCCCTGCGAGAGAAGAGATATAATTTACATATCATTTAAATATACGTTATCTGACATCTATTGATCTTTTCTGGGAAAAGCGTAATAATTTTAATGAAACTATTTTTAAAATAATATAACCCCGAGCTCACGAGATATCAAAGTTATTTCTAACATATTGAGACATTACTAATCATATATATTTTATAGAGTTCAATCTGGATCATATAAAATTATTTTAATCGATATTTTTATTTCTGGAGTTCTTTACGAATAAGAAGAAATCGAAGAGGAATATGAAACAATATATTAAATATAACAGTACATAATTTTTCCCATGTAGGGACGAGTATACGCACTTCTAGACCATTTCTAGATTGGCGTAATTCCTATCTGAAGAAACCCTCGCAAAACGCGAAATCTCTTTATACCTTCAAACGCAACGTCAAGCTCGTGCATGTAATAGTGGGTTACGAAGGATATTCCGAAAAGTTGCAGTCATATCTGTGCCGAAGTTCTTGCAGCGGTAAGAAAGGTTCGGGGAAGCGAACCAATTAGTGTTTTGCTCGGCTAATGAATCGTCGTCCGGACCACTCCTGCTCCCGGTTGCAGGTTGGGTTAGAACTGACGGTATGCCTGGCTCGCTTAAAGGGAGAGAGAGAGAAAGAGAGAGAGAGAGAGAGAAAGAACGAGGTTTGCGAGCGAGCAAGCGAGCAAGTCCACGAAGCAAGTCCACGAAGCACAAAGGCTGAGCAACCTCGCCGAAGAAGTGGGTTATTAATTATCAGTACTACCTCTGTCCCCTCGGTCCCGTCCTACTCCTTTACAACCGCCAACAGCCATCCTACCTATCTTCTACCATGCCCGCAGCCTCCCGGTTTGGCTGAGAGTTCCACAAAGGTATAGGATAGAAGCGTAGGTACAATATACATAGTTAATATTTGCATATCGCTATTAATTATTCATAGCTTAAGAAAAATGCTATAATCCTTAAAAGTACGCAGTAATAAGTGCGGCAGTTTTAGCATTTGCAAGTAGGCGCATTAATTAGAATTGAAAGTCGATCGATCTAGAAGCAGGGTCAGGTATTTTTCATTTTATAAGATCAGCATTGAAGAGCAGTCGGCACGAGCACGACAGGCTATAATTTATTGAGAATATAAGAAATCATTAGACGATGACGAAAGCTGAGCGTATCTCGTCCGTTTCGCGATGAAGAAAAATCTGCAATTGCTTTCATAATGTATAACACTTCTAACATGATATACTCGTGCGCCACGTGTCTCTTCCACTTTTCGAGATTACGCTTTATCATCGGATTGCACAATTTCGCCGTTCCGGAGATTAACAGTCAATGTATGCATGCATATACATATATATATACATAATTCATCCATGCGGCAAGTCGCAGCACGGAAGCATTCCGTGGTGGAAATCGCGATTGCCGCGATGCTCAGAGAAAATGGATACTCGGCAATGTACTTCTTATTACAAAAATTCGTGTACAACTGTACCCTTCGAGGCAGAAGAGATTAAAACCGCGGGAGAGAGAAAGAAAGAGAAAAGTAGAGAAGAGGGGAAAAAGAGCGAGGATAGAAGCGAGCGAGCGAGTCGTGGAGGCTGAGAGGGACCTTGAACCTTGGAAGGCTCCAATCGCCGTTGCGCGAGTTCGTTTGCCTAGCAAGACGAGATTTATACCTCAATTGCTACGAGCCTCGATCAGGAGTGCGCATACAAATACTAAACGTCACCAATACTCCGAAACGATTAAGTCTGCACTAACGTTTGAACGGTCTCGCGCGCAATAAAGCGTTATTAATCGAATCAATCTCTAACACCCATCGTAAATACAACTCTCAATTATTTTTATTGGTCTCATTATTTATAATTTCCATAAATTAAGGTAAAAGTAGTTCTACGAGTTTATTCACGAGCGGAATGGGAGTTCAAACAACTCTCGCCTTAAGATCGCTCTTTCGCGTAATTACTCACCGCAATAAGATCAAATAAAATGCGCGACATTGATGCATTAAGTAGAGTTCAAGCTGTACATTTCATAATAACTGTAACTCGATATCCATGTAACTGACAAACTTGCTTATAAGAAAATTAGCTTGGCGTCGGCAAGCGACCCGACGTCTCGTCGATTCGAAAGGGCTGTCTATAGCTCTTACTTCCACTACGAGCTACCATAATCGAGCGTGTTCACTGATAAAATTTATGAGCGCCCGCATTGTCCTGTCTCAAAACGGTCGATGCGATGACGTACGACAGGTACGATGACACGCGGATTACGGCCGGCGTGTGTCGAACACGGAGTATCGCTCGATATGAACACACATTGGCCGGCTGTCTGTCAAGCAAGAAAACTCACTACGCGTCTCGTAAGAAATATCACGCGTCGACATGCGTTATGGCCATCCTCGCCTAACGCTCTCCGACACTCTTTCATTCGCGTAACATGTGATCTGGAGTGATACGCAAAATCATTATCATACGCGGGAATCTCCTCGATCGAGCGCGAGTCGATTCGAAAGCCGTGGAATTCGACCCCGGCCGATTGATTAAACGCGATTAAATACTATCGGGATATTACATCGGTGTGCAGATTCCGATTCGCTTATTTGATCACCGCGGCGTTATCGCGCGCGCGCGCCCCCCGTTTCTGCGCGGTGATTCGAGTGCGGCGGCATAAATATCTCGGGGTTAAAAATCGGCGAAATTGAATTCTTTCCCGCGAATTAGCACGTAGTTGTCCGAGAGTTACCACATCCGCGAAGCCGTATATAAACCGTGGTGATAAGTCAGTCGGTTGCGAGAAAGACGGTATTATACATTCTAAACTCTGACACTTTCGCCCATCGATCTAACTAATGGCGGCCGCTTAGCCGATCATAAGGCGCTCGTTACCGCCTTTAGGCACTAAAAGTCAACTCTGCCGCTATTTACGATCGGTCGAGCAACGATAAAGGCGTCCGAAAAATCTTTCAAAAAGTTCTTATTCCAAAATTAACGAATGAAAATTTTCGTTTCTACGTCTCGAGCATTAAATCGTGACATTACCGTCGTCGGAACGATGTTTAGATACCATTATTGCGCTTTCTATTGCTTTTGGAGTTACGGACAGTCAGCTCTACGGACAATGGTGCTCCGTCGCACTCCCCGATAGAAAGTTCTCTCAGCGGAGAAACAAGTCGAAGCGCACGGAGTTCGTGAAACCGTTTTAATTGAACAAATTCCAGATATCGCGACTAAATCCTGGCCTCGCTCGCCCACCCATAAGAAACGCGAATCAGAAACGATTAATATCGCATTTGCTGACCAATCACGGATGTCCATTCTCGCCTTTGGGCGCTGGAGGCGAACAGCTCGAATGATATTTACGATCGGCGGAGCCCGAGGCTCGGTCGTAGACATCGCGGACCGACTTTCTTAGTCACAATGTAATAATGCGCCTTGCGCACGTTTACGAGGCGTCGTCGGGCGCATTTTACCTCGTAAACGTAGGCGGCAGCACCTGGAGGTAACCTACGGACACGAATTTACGTCCTTTGTCCGACACTCGACACTTTTCTACGTCTTCGTACCGAGAAGAGGTTTAGTGCTTTGCGAGAGCGATCTCGCGAAACAATTTTTGCATGCGCAATTGAAAGACAGGGAGATGGTGACTTCAACGATCCAAGTATCCAAGAAAAGAACAGTCATCGCATAGCCATCTATTTGGTCAGACTACTCGACAACTCCTAATCAAAATTACATCTATCGTGTCAGAATGGTCTATAGAACATATATAATCTTGAGACGCATGCTACACCTTGAAACTCTCTCCTTCTCTCCGTATCTCTCTCTCTCTCTCTCTCTCTTAAAATGATTCATATTCAAAGATCAAACCGCTCCTCGGAGAGAAGCCCTTAAAGTAGCACTTAAACATCCTATTACCCAGCCAATGCAAATGGAATGCGAATTGCATCGCTGCATCGCCGATGTAGCACAGCACCGACTAATTTGAAGGATCCCCTCGGTTAATTTTAGCAGCAATGTGACCAAGATATTCGGTGTACAAACTACGCAACGATCGGAACAATAATGGGGAAGGTGAAATCGTAGAGCGGTAAAGGGACAGAGGGTAATGCGATATATGGATGAAGAAGGGTTACCGAGTGCGCACCGTGACTGCCGGACCCGGAGGGCACTCATTCTCTTAATCTGATCGCTTAGCCCCGGTTATTATGCTATTACGCCGTATGACTTGACGGGTTCGAAGGCAATTATCGGCAGTTAGATTTCCAGGCTCCGACACACCGCGCCGTGGACAATGGTCGGTGAAAGGCGAAGGTTCGATCGATATCTCGCATGGGCAATGCGAGCCACTACCGTTGTTGCTGTTGCTGCTGCTGCTTTCCGGCGTGGTCGTTGCCGCTGCCGATAGCTGCCGCCGTGGCAATTGCTGATGCTGCCGATCCATGATTGCCATAGGCTGTCCGCTCCGTGTGCGGCCGTCGCGATTACTAGCCCTGGAGGAGCGGCGTCGATCGAAAGATCAAGATGAAATGGTCGGTAGAAATCTCTCGTCGAACGCTTAAGTCTTAAATCGGTAGGATAAACAACTGACTCGTAACTTGAGGCGAAAGAAATAATTTTGACGCACAAAGTGTAACCATAATTATAGAACACTATTAAATAATTTACCGCAACAGATTTTCGTTAACCCTTTGACTACGGCTAAATTGTAGTACGCACAGCTCGGCCGCGGAATTTGACTAAAAAAGGACGAACGTTCTTTCTTCTGAGAAGCAAATACAAATCAAAACGATTGAAAATATTCCTGCTTGATAGCGACAAGATGCCGAAACGAACCATTATAGTGGCGTTTTATCCCAAAAGACTGTTCAGAGGTAAGTCACTATAATGTTGTTTCATTCCAAAGAATACGTTAGTGGAAAACCATTATAATGACACGTAATATAGCCAAAGGGTTAAAGAAATATTCACTCCAAAGTATATATATGTAACGATAGAATCTACAAAACCTAAAATCTCTTCTCTTTTCCTCGTATATATGCATATAATAAAACGCATCGAAGAAACTGTCGTATCGCAATTGGTTGGGGGAGACTGTGGTTTCGCTAATCGCGCCTATTTCACGCTTCCTTGGCGAACCGCGGAACGACTCAATCGCCCCATCGCATTGGTGTATCGCGATAACGCTGCCAATGAGCAAAGATTCACGACGTTAGACACGTGCGTGGAACGGGCGGCACGCACGTGGCACCACAAGTCCGCGCGCAATCGTAGCCTCAAGTCCCACTCGCTAAGTCTAATATAAACGACGTCTCTCTCCTCGGCTCTTTTCTCGTCGGCGATCCGTCGCGGAGGTCGATGGTCGCCGATCGTTAACGGTCGCCCCGCAGGAATAATTAAATGCCTCCTCCTTTCACGGTGGATAGAGACAATGGGCGCCGTGCTAAGATACGGTTACGTCGGCGGCGAGATTATATAGCGGGTAGCGCGAGTTCCCGCTCCCTTCCCTCCCGTTATCACCGTGTCGATATCGGGCGGACGGGCGCACGCTCGTGATTCGAGATGCCCCCCGCGGACCGGTTGCATCGGCACGATCGAGTTAATCCGCGGCGGCTGTATGCAGTATCGTGCTGTACACGTGTAGATTGAACGCGGGCGCGCCACTCTCTCGGCAATCGAACAATCGCGCGGATCCGAATACTCTCCCGGGACCGGCAGGAAGAGAGTCGTTTGTTTTCAGCCACCGAGCCTTTTTTGTGTTTCGCGCTCGAGTTGCGGTTCGCAATCAAATCCCCGTCGAGGACTCTGTCGTTTGACGCCCGTTGACGACCGGCATCCATTTTCTGTGACTCGCGGACAATCGCAGCCGATGACGATTCCACAAAACGCGACGCATAGCTACAGCCGACTTTTTGTGTAACTCGTGGATTGGAAAAAACTTTGATGAAGATTAATCCGATACATAGGGTGCGTTCCACTTTACGCTCACAACGCTCTTGGAATCATTTCATCTTTGTTGTTTATCAAATGATAAAAAAGGGCAAATGATGCTCGCGAGCATTGTGAACGCCAAGTGGAACGCACCCATAATCTCAAAAAGAATACGCCATATTTCGAAATTACTCGAAACTTTGATTTATAATACATTCTGTTTCCATGTTAAATAGTATCATTAAATAGTAGCATAAAAAGTATCATTAATAACGCAGTCAAACAATTACACACTAAGATTAATTTATCATTTTGCAATATAACTTCCCATGATAGCAACGTAACTGTTCCTTTGGCTTAATAAAGGTACAAAGATTTTAGAAAGGCAATCATTATAACATTAGCTTTTTTTCTATAGCAACCAGCCGGGAGCGTTAAGTGCAAGCTCTTAAAGACTATACTAAATCAAACACAATCGTGTTTTATGATCCCCTAATAATTAAAAGTGAGGATATTAAACGCGTAAAATTCTTAAGTCTGTAATGCGACGGCGATATCTGGGACGACAGCAAAAGGGACTCGCTCTCGAGTTTCGACTGGCGCAGAATGAGAGTAAATTGCATTTCAACGTCATTGTTCTCTGCCGATTCACAATGCCGACCGGAAGTCGGTCGGTAATGGGGTCCGTAGAAGAGAGCAGCGCACTTGTCGCAATAAAACTTCTCTCCGGACACTCCCCCTGTCCCCCACTATTTCGCTATGTACCCCGGTCATCTTAACTACCAGACAGGACATTCACACCGGGCGATAGAGAAAGAGAAAGAGAGAGGAAGAAAGAGGGGAGGAGAGAGAGAAAGAGAGAGAGCTTCTCATCTTACTCTTCATCTTACATCTACCTCGTTCTTCCTCGGCTGCTTCACCTCCTTCTACTCCACGAACATAATTTCTCATCTCAATAATATGCAAACGAGCACTAATGCCCTTTGCAATTGGTTTCAACTTTTATTGAAGGCAAACGAAACAACAAACCTTATGTTTAAAATTTTCATGAATACATTTGTCACAGGAATTTCATTAAGAATACCAAGATTTAATAGGGAGATCTATAATATTAAATAAAATATTTTCAAATTCTAAATGGATATGTGTTACCGTAAATACCCGAAATCCGTCATTTCGCATTCTTACTAGTAAAAACCCGAAAAGTATATATATATTTTTCGGGTTTTTACTAGTGAGAACGCGAAATGACGGAGATTTCACGTGTGTGAAGTTAGCCCCGCACTTTTCGAATTCTATATTTTTATGAATTGTGCTACGTTTGTGCCGTATTGTGCCGCAAATCACAACTCTGTAACTCAAAGCGTACTCAAGAAAATAAAAAAAACAAAATTTTTGACAGCCTCGCACTTTTCAAATTTTGATTTTTTTCTTTATTGTGCCGTATTGTGCTATGTTTGTGCTGACTTGTGCCGCAAACGCGAGATCAATAACTTCTATAACAATTAAGAAAAGAAATAAAAACACAAACTTATACTAGTCCCACACTTTTGTCGAATCGAACCCAATTTTTTTCAGTAGATAGATGATAATTTGTGCCACATTGTGCCGTTGGAAAAAACTCTATATCTCCTTTTATTTAATAAATAAAAATGTTGAACCTCAAATACAAAATAACAAAAAACTATTTTTACAACGCATTTATCGAAGTTCTGCAAGCATGGTGCAGTTGTGCTAAATAACAGAAAAACGGTCGGAAATGAATCGAAAGATGCAGAGGTTGGAAAAAAATTGGCCCGAGGAGATGGGGGTGAGAAAAAACTTCACATTTTTAAATTTTCCAAAGTTGTGCCGGATTGTGCTAAACGAGTACAATAACTTTTCCTAATGACAAAATGTCCTCAAATCGCTAATTTCCGCAGTACAATCATCTAAAGGAAGCAGTTTTTAGGAATTACAATTTTCAAACACTTATAACTTTTAAATCGTGACAGGAAACGGAATTCTTCGAGTTGTGCTAGTCGAGCACAACAACTTTTCCTAATGACAAAATTTTGTCAGATCACTGGATTTTACAATACAGCCACTGTTAGGAACTTAGGTTGTAGGAATAGAAAAATTCATAACGCCATACCATTTGAACCATGTAGATAAATCAAATTCAATAAATTGTGCTGAGTTGTGCTAGATGATACAAACAAGTGGCAATCAAAAAAAGTACGATAATCGAGAGGATTGATAAAAAATCCAGCGAAAAATGTGGCGGGCGAGAAAAAATTTGGCATATTCAAAATTTTATCTATTGTGCCGAATTGTGCTGGACGAGCACAACTTTTCCTAATGTCTATAAACTAAAAAGGAAAATTCCGGGAGAGTTCCCGGAAGTTCCGGATAATGCAAAATGCGGTTTTTATCGATCTGAGGACATTTTGTCATTAGGAAAAGTTATTGTACTCGCCTAGCATAATCCGGCACAACTTTGGAAAATTTAAAAATAAAGTTTTTTCTCACCTCCACCTCCTCGGGTCAATTTTTTTTCAACCCCTGCATCTTTCGATACATTTCCGATCGTTTTTCTGTTGTACTCGTTTAGCACAATTACACCATGCTTGCAGAACTTCGATAAATGCGTTGTAAAAATTTTTTTAAATTTTGTATTTGAGCATCAACATTTTTTATTTATTAAATAAAAGGAGATATAGAGTTTTTTCAATGTGGCACAATGTGGCACAAATTATCATCTATCTACCGAAAAAAATTGGGTTCGATTCGACAAAAGTGCAGGACTAGTATAATTTTGTGTTTTTATTTCTTTCCTTAATTGTTATTGAAGTTATCGATCTCGCGTTTGCGGCACAAGTCAGCACAAACATAGCACAATACGGCACAATAAAGAAAAACTCAAAATTCAAAAAGTGCGGGGCTGTCAAAAATTTTGTTTTTTTTTTTATTTTCTTGAGTACGCTTTGAGTTACAGAGTTGTGATTTGCGGCACAATACGGCACAAACGTAGCACAATTCATAAAATTGTAGAATTCGAAAAGTGCGGGGCTAACTTCACACACATGGAGATTTCAGGTCTTTACGGTAACATGATACATACTTCTTTCAAAGAAATGCTTTTACTTTTAAGTCTATTTGCTAAACTTATTTTTCTTTTCGATCAGATTTCCTGGCAAATAAAGATATTCTATAAGCAGTGTGGCATTTCAACTACCATCAAGAATACAAAGCGGACCCCTCATCGGAAACCCTGACCTTTATCCGCGCGTCCCGAAGCGTCGTCGTTCTCGCGACGGTACGTACGGTAACGATTATCCTGATCGCGGGATTAAGGGCCGCGGCTTGTCGTGCCGAGGTTGAGCTACGGCATGATCCTACGGCTTAAGGCCGTTTGTCTGTCGGCGCGGCGGCTGAATTTAATCGTCTGAAACGTACCGCGCTCTCGGGAGCAGCGAGCGCCACTGGAATCCTTCCTGTCAGATGACGAGACGTTAAACGGTATCCCTGGAGGTATTACCAGTCCCGGGTACGGAACACACGAAGGAAGGAGACGGGCGCGCGGAGGACCGAAGACGAAGAGTAACATCTCGCCGTACGTCTCTCCGCCGCCGCTACGAATGTCCCGTGAGTTCAAAACAAACGTCTCCGGGAAGGATGTCATCAGACAAGACGTGATAAACGTCGCGGCGCGTCTGGAAATATGAGAGTGCCATGCGAAACCCGTAAAGTCGGCGAGTAATTTTGATCGCGATGTGACGCACAGCGCCGCCCGTTAAAATGTATCGCATCCTGTTATGTCCGCCACGACGATCATATCTCGCGATGCGTACCTCTCTTTACCCTCTTTTTTCTTCAAATTTGTCTGCTATACAGTAAATGCGTACGTGATGGTGTGTCGCGCGAGACGGATTCCCGTCATATCATTACGGAACGAGAATCGTGCCTAGGATTATTAGATTTACAGAGGAAGCTATGAAACAAAAGCACAATACTATAACGAAATTATAAAAATACAGCGTTTATAGCTGCATCCACATCTTCGCGTGTTCCCCAACCAACAATCGACAGCCGCGTAAGACTCGAGGACGATCGAGGCTTATGGGAATCCTCTTTTGGAAATAACTTAGAGCGCGATGCTCCTACACTCGCGAGGATGACTCAGGCAACGGATGATCCACGTGGCTTCCTGGAAAGATCAACGGATCGTCGGAGTTCACGAAAGGATTCGCCTTGTAACGTATCACCTGGGTCATGGTGAATACGACGGTGTCCTCCACCGGGTCGCGCGGAACGCCGAGCCGTGTGCGCCGGCACATAAACGACGGGAAGAAGGTCGAGGATATGCGTGCGACGGCACCTACGCGGCTTAACCTCGCACACGTACGTCGTAGAACGGCCGGGCTTTATTTGAGGAACGTGCCGCGGGAACATCCCGAGAAGCTTTTCGGGTAAAAATAGCGGAAATTGCATCTCGACGGGGTGGTGGATGAAGCCCAGTCGCCAGTCTGTACGTGACAGTCGCGCCGCGCCACCTCGCACGCGGGGGACAAGACTGACACCTTGTGTCTGTATACTGTCGTATATTTGGATGCGATGTTGACTCTTTACAGCTGTTACCTACGTACGTACGCGAACGGCGGGACGACGGTATTTTACCACTCCATCCGAACCGAGATAAAACTGGACCGACTTCTTTTTGCGCCGCGCGTCGCTTCCGAGGAACGTGCCGAGCGGAATGCATGCGTTCCGCTAAAATCTTCATCTAATATACAAGATGCCTCTAAATAGTCACGCTACACAGGCGGAAGAGTTCCCTACGGAAAATCAAGGATGATCTTTCCATAAGAATTAATTGGATGCCATCTTGAGTGCTCTTTCTAAAATAATCTTCAATATTCGTTGGAAGCTATTGGTATTTCTTTGTTACAGCTGATAGGATTGAGTCGGGGAAAAGCAAGAGTTTTCGTCCGTGGAACTGCGACTCGCGATTTAGTTATCTTACGAGACGATTCGGCGCTGAGGACCAAGCATCACTCCGCGCTCCGAAAGTTTCGAACAAACTCGACAGTGACAACGAGTGCCATCGGAGATTCGTCTTTTCAACGCGTTCGAGTTTTCCACTGAATAAATTCAACGTTATCATCTTCCGCGAAACTGCCGGAGGGGAGTGCGCGCTCTCGCTGATTGCTCGCTCGCGCGGGCACGAATTCAGATTTCTTAATCCATAATGCATGAACCGTTTAAGGAGCGCTTAGCCGAGGACGTAAACTAATGTAGCGGATTGCCGAGCATTGGGATGAAAATATCGCCCGTTTCGCGGGGCATGTTTCTCTTCGCGCGTTACGGGCTCCGCGTGGCAATCCCGGGCTTGGCGCATGATCCAAGACTCGCGAAGACCGGAAAAAAGGAATAACGGGTGAGGGGAGCGCACATTGTTGGCCGTGAGATTGCAGCGTCACGGGTCTTGAAACCGCTCGTAAAATTGCAAACGGCCAGAGAGCGAGAGTGTCGACGAGAGCGTGGAAGAGGGAGAGAAAAGCCCGACGTATCTATTGAATAGGCAAGATCGATGCCAGTCCAGGCAGGACATTCCGTATGTGTACCTGGTACGCGAATTCTCCTTCCAGTTCGAGCGTGTGCATGCACACGTGTGCGTGCTTGCGCGTGCGTATGTGAGTAAATGCCTCCCACGCGCGTACAGATAATGGTACATCCGCGTATCTTGCCGCGAGTACAAGTCGATACCCACGCCATCGGTACTCGAGCGAACGTAATCGCGTTGTGTAAACGATTTTCTGCTCGATGTGCTCGCCGGCATTGCCGGACACGCGTTTCGTGCGGTTACTAGACGCGTGCAACGCTCGTCTTTATCGGGTTTCAAAAGAAACACGGTGTCGATCGTAAAGGATATTGAGTGCTCGATGCTTTTTAAGGGATAGCTTTATCGTCATTTAACCTTTGGCTTCTACTACGCTTCACTATAATGAAACAGAAGTTAATCTAATGAAAATAGAAATATCACGCTCTTGTGAATTCAACCTAGAGCAATCAAATAATATTTTAAAGAAATCATAATCATTATATCTCTTTATCTCAATCTAAAATAAATTTTTATCTTTGTTCTTAAATTGAATAATTATGTTCCATGAAAAAAAAGTTTTTAAATTTGATTTTAAAACATCATCTTTCGATGTAAATAATCAAGAGGAAATCAATGTAAAATATTTAATATTATAATAAAAGATACGTACACTTTAGTTATAATTATTTTTATGAGGCCAATTTGAAGCCTCAACAAAGAATGATTAGCATCTGATATAATGTGAAAATAAATCGATCGTAATTTTCTGTATGCACACGATATCTTTCCGCAATATCTTAAAATTTCCGTATATCTTGCGCGCGAATGTAAATGGACTCTCATTATAAGAATGTAGATGTACCACCCTGTCGAATACGAACTGCGTCGAATAACGGGACTATCTTTGAAACAGACATGTAATTTTCGTATTTAAACCGTCCCAGCTTCGTGTTCAATGTGCTAAGTGGTCTTGTCCGGCATGTTTCTCGCGTGGTTGCCAGAGACCGCCGACAATCGTCTTTATTAGCGTTTCAAGGTGAGAGACACCGAACAGCGAAAATTTCTTAAAAGAGGGAACGCGTCGATATTCTAATTACACAATACGAATCGCGTGAGAAGCCGCCGTTAAACGCTCGCACGCGGAATCTCTTTCGTGGCGAACTGTCGTAAACACGAATACGTTCATCATTTTCACGCGCGTGTGCGTAATTACGTTCGTGTAGACAGGCGCGCGGTTTTACCCCGTTTCTTCAGTATTGCTATCAGACAGACAAATCGTAATAATTCAGATAGCTTAATACAAGGCATCATTTACAACGTGTGTTGAGAAATGTCAACAATCATATATTCGAGATTACTCCAATTAAATAATCATAATAGTAATAAGATACGAAGATATTGTGATAAAGAAAATTACATATAAAATTTCTATTATCCTGGAATACTGACGGAAATTATCATATTTTTAATCAAAGATACTTTATAAAAATATTTTAAAGATATTTTAAAGATGTTTTATATTTTATAAAAAGAATGTTGCAGTTATTCAAATATTTTAATATGCAACTTGAAACAATAAAATGTCACTAAAATGAGAAAGAAATTTTACAATCTGAGTGCACAAGTTGTTGCATTATATTATTTTTCTAATAAAAATCACAATATCAATGTAACAATTTTTTAAGCATACGAGGTCTGTCAATAAAGTAATGAGACTGATTTTTTCCCGCCTGTTGTGGCAATCCTGCAGCCTTCTATCACAGACTATATTTCACGTTGGTTCTTCCCCCACCACAACTCCAATTTGCACGGTCCTGCAATCTCTCAATCTAAAGTAGCTGATTAATTAATGAAGACGTGCGTGTGTGTGCTCCTCGTCACAAAAATGGAATCGCGGAATACCATTATAAAGAAATATCAATACCATTATCAATATCATTATAAAGAAATTTTCGAAAGAAAACGGGTAAGGAGGTTGCGGCAGCACTGAAATGCCTTTGGACGTCAAAAACTGCCCTACAGACAGTGCAGTATGGGATGGCGCATTATCGTGATGGAGAATCCAGTTGTCGGCAATGTTTGGACGAACGCCTCCTTACCCGTTTTCAAAGTCTTTCGAGAATTTCTTTATAATGATATTGATAATGGTATTGATATTTCTTTATAATGATATTCCGCGATTCCATTTTCGTGACGAGGAGCACACGCACGTCTTCATTAATCAATCAGCTACTTTAGATTGAGAGATTGCAGGACCGTGCAAGTTGGAGTTGAGGTGGGGGAAGGACCAATGTAAAATATAGTCTGTGATAGAAGGCTGCAGGATTGCCACAACAAGCGGGAAAAAATCAGTCTCATTACTTTATTGACAGACCTCGTAAGAAAAAATTGTCTGATTATAGCGTAAGTACCTATTGTTATACATTATAAATTTTTGTATGTTCGCACACAAAACTTTAAAAAAACTTCGAAAAAACTTAAAAATTTTATATAAATTTTTATAAAGCACATCATACACGGAGAAAATTTTATATTAAAAATTACTATGTATAGTAATAGTCGTGGGCCATTGCTGGAATTATAAAAATTTTTACTATGTTATTATATTAGTAATTATTAAACTCTTTTGTGAAAACATAATAAAAATTTTTATAATTCCAGCATGGTCCACGGCTACTGCCATACATAGTAATTTTTAATATAAAATTTTCTCCATGTAACTTTACTAATATGATTGGTAAAAACACAATTTTCATGATAATAAATATTATAATATCATTATAATCAATCAAGGTAAATTATATTCGACAACTGGTTAAATTAATTAAAAATCTTCTTATTACATACGTTATGACCATTGGTTTTGGTTCATTTAACGAGTAAAAATTCTACTCGTTAAATGAACCAAAACCCATGGTCGTAACGTAGTAGGAAGATTTTTAATTAATTTAGCCAGTTGTTGTCCTGTTGATTTATCTTGATTGGTTATTTATTTACTAGCGTATGAGAAGACGTTATCTGTAATATCATTATACTTCTGCTTTAAAATGTTGCAAACAGGAATATATTTTTTACGTAATTTATATCACAATATTTCTCCGTGCAATCTTTAAAATTGCATTACTTTGTTTACATTAATTACTTTTGGCAAATCGGACGCGAGTAAGAAGGATGTACAAATCTGAAAATTAGCCGTCCGATCAGGTTTATCTCCGGATATACGACCGTAAAGCACGATGAGGACGACGTCTGTAAGGATCGTTTCGGCCCCTCGGACGGAAGATCCACGAGCTTTGCGCCGTTTTTCGCCTCATCGGAGAGGAAAAAAGTCGTATGGGCGGCTGTCCCGAGCGCGTTCCACACGGAGTAATTTCGCTAATGGTCTTGAATTGCGACGGCGCGGCGCGGCGCAGCGTGTCGCGTCGGCTCGCTCCCTGCTCATTCGACCCCGGTTGGGTCCACCGCCGGACTCCAACGGCGGCAGAGGTAATTCGCCGCTGGAAATTCGGAAATTAAATTGGTACCTACGAGGAGGCTCCTTTTAATGCGCGTAATTACGTGATTACGCCGTGGAGGGGTTCGAAACGGTTTGAACTCGGCGGCTCGCATTAAAGTATATCGCCGCGGTGTCGAGCAGGATGAAGAAAGAGAGAGGAGAGAGAGAGAGAGAGAGAGAGAGAGAGAGACAGATACAGAGAGAAAGAGGGCTCATAAATTTGTGTGCGTGAGTTATAACGAGAGGAAACACGGCTTATGCGTTACGAAAACAGGACGTGAACGCCGGTCCGCGCCGATCGTGGACGATTTTTAAATGTGATGCGAATGCACACCTGACTTAAAATACAGTTTTTATTATACCTTTCATAAGAAGATGATTGCATAATGAACACAAGTCTTAAAAATGTATCAAATGTACTTTTATGTGTTAATCCATATCACTCTGGAGAACTATTATGCAAAACTAAATTATTCGACAAAAATAAAATAATATTTTGTTCTAATAAATAAAAGTAATTTTGTGTGTGTGATATTTCAGTAAATAAAATGTAATTTCGTGTAAGTGAATTTTTTTCTTTACGTAACTGCTGTCGAGATGAATTAAATTATGTATAACACAAAATTGTTGAATGTTAATTGCCAGATCTTTTTTCGAAATGTATAAAAAATTTTAAAGCTTTTTAGAGAAGAGCCAAAATTATTCACAACAAAAATAAAATAATATTCTGTTGTAAAAAACAAAACTAATTTGGTATGTGATATTGTATATGTAACTTTCTTAGTAATTTTAATTATTTTAAATTGCTTTAGTAAATAAAATGTAATTTTATGTGAATAAAATTTTTTTATGTAATTGCTGTCGAGATTAATTAGATGATGTATGACATAAAATTATTGAATGTTAATTGCCAGATGTTTTTTCATGTCAAAAACTCTAAAACTCTTTAGGAGAGCAACTAAGTCTATCAATTGTATAAGAATTTTTCAAGATAAGAATGCTATTTTCACAAAAATGATTTTAATTGAACAATTAGTCAAAAACAAGGAACGCCTTTAATTGAAAGCTTTTAGCTGATTAATTCACCTTCGTTTAACCAAAATTACGATTAATGAATACAGCACGAGGAGCTGTTACCTATCAACTGAAAAATACGTCCTAAAATTTACGCACTCTTGAACGTCACGTCTCCAGATACTGCGAATAATGTCAGAGGCACGTGCGCATCAGATTTTCAAGTAGCATGCATACGTTCTACGAAGAAGTCCTCACTTCGCCACAATGCTGACATTCATTTGTTTTTAGCACATCATCTGCGCTGGAATCGGAGCGATAAATTGCAGCGTCTGGACGGCGGCTGAGAAACGGCGCGATTAATTACCCCGTCTGTGTGGCACTTAACGAGTAACAGCAATGAGTAACTCTCGCATAATATTAGCCATTAATTGCAACATTTGTTTTGTTAATCGACGTGCTATCCGTTTAACGATACGCGCGATACGTTACACCGCACCGCGTACGATTAGCGTCACGGTATGCAATGGCGCGCAATCAATTTCATTCCTGGGTAAGCCAACACAGACAGATATTTCTTTTAATTAGGCGAGAACATTTATGCCTTCACGGCACGAGATTACTGTGTTACGCCATCGCTACACCTTATGGCTTTCGAGGGAAAGTCATGCTTGAAGAACCTTTACGGCGCGCAAACTTGGCTGATACCATCAGATCGCAAGCTGGTTTGATTCAAGAGGGAAGAAGAGAAATTCCGAAGGATCTAATATCGTAATCTTCGGTGAGCTTTGTGTTACTTTTACTGAATAAATTTCAAGAGGGAAAGCAATTTTAGACGTGCTTCCTCACATTCACCCACACACACAACACACATACATAAGCCGTTTAGAGGAAACGATAAAATAATTTTCTAATTTAAGAAGAGTGAAAATAACTGACGTAGGTACTGAGCGTGCAGCGGCGAAGGATACTATTGTCATTTACGACGGGAATATATGAATGCCGAAGTGAATGCAGAAGATGCCGGGCGATATTATCTCGCGGCGTCCGTAATGATAAATCCCAACGATGTATTTTGACTTCTGGTACCGCCCATCATAAGCCGGAAAATATAATGCCGCGTGATTTACAATTCGGGTAACTGGCCAAGTTGCCTCTCTTTTTCTTTTTCCGCTTTCTCTCGCTCTTTCTCTGTCTGTCTCGGCGAGTAGTCTATTACTGTCAATGAAACGCAAACACTAGCGCGAAATACGTCCCGGCCGCGCGACGAGGCAGAAAATCCAGAGACGGGTAACTCGCAATAAGAAATGCCATAAACTTTCATTTCCTTCCACGGACGTCACGTTGCGTCATTGTGTTATGTCGTCGTGTCGCTGTGACTTTTCGCATCCGTGTTCGAAAACCCCCGACGGAGAGACAAATTTCGAGGAGCGAGCCGCCGATGCGCCCTCGAGTCCGACTAATTATCATATCTTAGGACAGAATACTGCGACAAATAAGTAACGCGTATGTACTTTGTGAATTACTATTTATAGCGGAAGTACGCCTTCGACTTCTTGCCAATTGCCATAGCGATCGAGTGGGAGACCGACGAGAGCTAAAAGGATAGTAAATCTTCGCGCGCACTAGAACGGATACTTGGTTGTCACCGGCAGAAATAGTTTCACGTACGGAGGCTTTTATGACGTTCACGACGAGGAGGTAGGTGAGGGGTGTGCGAGGCAAAGGGAGGAATTATTCCCGTCTTGTTCCTCATTCAGCGACTTAGAGGAACCGCGCCACATCGCGTCGGCCCGACCCATTCGTCGATGCTCGATCTTTATCTTCGAGATATTATCAATGACGGGGCCTGTAATTTAATCTAATTAATCACAACGCGAGCCGCGGTATTGTTCACGCTCCGTGGCATTAAATTTGCGTTAGCGTGGCGGATTAAAATTACCTTGTCGCATATTTAACCGAATCAGGTTCGAGGCGCTTACTTTAATCCCCGTACAAGATACATTGTACACGGTGTCTGATTATATTCGTTATACCGCAAGCGCCATTTGTTGCGGCACTGTCCGATTGCGCTGTAGCATTACAGATTCGTTTAACTGCATTTGCCCTCGGGACTTCCGGCGACGCTGATTCCTATTGTATTACACTATTGCCTTACTAATAAACTAGACAGTAAATTTCCCGATACTGCGCTCGTAAAATATATTTAGTAAATCTCCCGACAGTGCATAAAGTATGTTTAGAGAAATATTCCGATGCAAAGATAAAATGTAAGTCGCTGGGATAAAAAGTAATAAAACAAATTTTTGCAATCTCACGCACGACTCTAAAATAGCATATTGCAATTTTTCGGCTGCTCAAATGGAGGTGAATGCAAATCGCTCGAAAGTACGAAACAATTCTCATTCATTTCGATCGTTCTGTGCCAATTGGTGCAGACGCATTTCAACATAACTCTTTTTTTACTCGTTCCACGATCGACTGCCACATAACAATGCAACTCGTGGCAGCTAATAGATACGTTTATCAGCATCCACGCACGGCGCGAGACAAATACGTACTCGTATTTCGTGAGCGCTACCTCGTTCCGTTTTCCTCCCCGGCACCGCGCCGGGGCGAAACTCCGACGGTGGTTCTCTCGTCCGTGCGAAGCGACGGGGTGAGAAAGGGAGCAAAACGAGCAGCGCTTGAGTTATGACGGTCGTGGCCCGAAAATATTTTGCGAGCTTTATAATCCTCGGGAGCGTTTCGTCGGGACGAAAGATGTCTACATATAAATACGAAGCACCGGGTATATAAATATATAAATGCGGACGCGAAGGGAGCGAGCTACCGCGAAAAATGTCTCGATGGACGTGATACTCCCCTCTCGCTGCCGCCGCCCCTAAACGCCGTCTTTCAGATAGCCCGGGAGCGCATTTATATGCAGAGTGCACTTTCCGAATATGCATAAACCTCACGAAAGAGCAGAGGGCAGCCACGTAGGTACTAGGAATTCTCGCGCGATGTGCCCCGTTTGTAAAGTGACGGTACCGCTTAAAGGTGAGTGGAAAAATTGATATTCGATATGTATGTATATATACATTATTGCTATACTATTTACTGAATATAGTTCGGAAATTATTGTCATTCTCTCGTTCAACGACACTGCGCACAAATTTTTAATTGTCCCGCGTATCATTTAACTTTTCCGTGCAGTACACGTCATTAAAAAAACAGCGAGCTTACTCGATAATGAAGAAGAATGCTCTGATTTAGCAGAACGCGCGTGGTCATTTCCATTTTCCGCGATATTTATTTAACGACAGTCGCGAGTTTTTAATGCAGAGTAATTGCGTTACGTCGGTTGAGCGAATATACGCACCCGGGGCATAATTGAAATTTATTTACGTGTAATTTAATAACCAATTCTATTAGCGCGTCTCGCATGGCTCCGTAATAGCCCGTTTTGCCTATTTAGTGATTTATTCCTAATGTCTTGCAAAGTAACGATATAAAATTACGACGATAAAAGGATTATCTATAGATACTAATATACATAACGTAGAAAAATATATTAATTAGACAATTATTATCTAAAAAAAAGTTAAGCTTACACGTTGCTGACATTTTAGAAATTCTTGTGCAATTTCATCATTCTCCACTTATTTTGCAATATTGCAATTATACTTTGCAGCATGTGAAAAAATCCCGATAAAAATGTATGGAATTTTATTACACGGTTAATTTTTTTATTCACAGAATGAACTTTCCCCAAATGCATATGTTAACCATCCTGATCTGCTATTACCTGCCTGTAGGTGCTAAAAAGACAGCTAGTTTTTTATCATGTCAATTCAATCGTCCACGCAATAATTAACGTTCATGTAACACCCTTGTAGCCCACGATTGCGATTTATGATGATCGCACTCACGTATGTCTTAACTGGATGTAACTATCGTACCTTCGATTGATTTACTTCTCAAATTATCCAACCGGTCCATGAAAGTATTACGTATCTGTACAACCCTTATCGTAACAAGGTACACTTCCGATTTAAGGTTGAATACATTAAGCAAGAAAGACGTTTCGAAAATTATCGTCCTTCCCGAGACGCGATAATTCTAAATATCCAAAAGATACCGAACAAGGCGCGCGAAATGGCTATAATTTGATTTAACGCAAAGACCGTGGCATCTTCGACGGATACACGATCGCTCTGCATTAGTTTGGAATCAGCCTCCGACAAAATTGGACATAATCACTACCGTCCGGCAGTTAAATCGATCCTTTCGTGAGAATGAGCATCTTTAAAGCCTTAGCGTTCTCAAAATTATAGGGTTTCTCTCAGGCGGGTCTCTTAATATTCTATCGCCATGGCTGGGCTATCTCCCCGCCGTCGTCGTCATCATCATTATGTCATGTGCCTAAAAATTTCTCGAATCAACATATATTTGCATATTCAAAGGGAAACAGCCGGACCAGCCGTTTTAAAAGGCGCGTCTTTAATTTATTTTCTCGCCGTGCCCTACCTACGGCGCACGTTCGTAGCCCGAAACTGGAATGAAATCAGGAACATGTTCAACAATGTACGCGGGACCAGGATTTATCGCTCCACGTAGGAAAGCCGGTTCGCGAGAGTGACACTCGTTTCGTTCCTCCCTGGCAGGCGTATTCGTCTTTTCGTGAATTTATTCCGCAGTTTACCGCGCGGTCGAGCGCGAGGGTTCTCCCTCCGCCACCCCGCACTCGAGACGTGAATTTCGTCGGTAAGCAGAACGTAGACAAAACTACTTAAGTACGATACGAAGGAGGAAAGAAGAGAAAGAAAGGAGACGAGAGATTTTCGGCGGAGATTCGAGTGCGAGGGGGAAGTGGCCAAATCCAGTTTCGTATCTGCAGCACGAATTCCCTGTCGGAGGCGCCTCTAAGTAGCCGTAGCTCATTTCATGCAGGGCGGTAATGGGTTTTCGACTTCTCTACACGTGAATGCTAAAAACGTCTCTCCATCGCGCTACGCCCATTTACGATGGAACTTGTTACGCGAACTCTTTCGCCGCAGTGGCAGCCGGACGACATTTTATCGATATTCGATTAAGAAAATAAAGAGCGACCCTACAATCGTTATAAAATATACCCTTTTTCTGAAGAGAAAAATTCTTGACGTAATTTTTTTCTCCTTTACAATTATTGAACATAATAATAATTTAAGCAAGTTAATTGTAACTCTTCATCACTGCCAATTATGCAAAATAATGTATCTAGAAATGACACGTATCTAGTCCAAACATAATATCGTTACGGAATATATGTATAATGCAAAAATCATTGGTGCCGTTATAAATTATAATTGTTTCTACACGTATACATTAAGCATATATTATGATAATTAACCGCGGAAATGTGTGTTATGGATTATATTGGGCTTTATAAAAATTTACTTACAAACGATCATTGATTCTTAACGAGGCGCTGAAGTATGTCGACTTGAAACGCCGAGGTAATGACATCTTTCTGCAAGGCGTGTGTACATGACACGACGACGCGGATATTTAAATACCGACTATAAACTGGTCGGTCAACCGTGGCCACTTTAATACCGAGCGCTAGCAGGACAAATATTAACAGCGCATATTACGAAAGACTCGTAAAACAAAACGCGCGTACGCGCGTATATGTAAGTATACGTATTCCGAACTTCGACCGGTCGGACTGGCTCTAAAGAGTCGTCAGGAGAAACGATATTTGCATAAAAATGCCATGTGTTTCTATCTGCGAGGAGACGAATGTACATTAAAGAATAATACACGCACAGGGGTTTATACAGGGTGTCTCAGCCACTTTGGTGGCGTATTTTACAGATTAGAGTCGAAAATCCTAATATGACAAAATCGTAATCAATTTTCGAGTTATAAACGATATAGTTGGTTATATCAATATCACGGTAGAGTTCGCGTGTTCAAATCTGTCACTACGTTTATACGCGTACCGATCTATCATCCGTTTTAATATCCGTAATTCTCGCTGCTCAGATAATATTGACTTTTATTGCTCATTTGATTTTGTAAATACATATTGTTGTGATTATTTTTAATACGTCAATTTACCAATAAATATTGATGGATAAGCTATGAAAGATAAAAATAAATAATAAGAGGCTCAAAAGATTAAAAAATCAATCAAGAAAAGATGAGGCTTAGAGCCACGACAAGATATTAGTGTCTTAACAATTTAATTGAAATGCAATGATTTCGAGTACATATTACATACGTTTCGATCCATTTATTCGGATCATTCTCAGTGTATTACAATATTTAACGAAAGAAGACACATTAAAACGCAATCATCTAACTAAATATGACTAAAGTTCGCATGTTCTTATGTCGTCGTAGAGTCAAATAGTAGAGTCACATGCAAACTTTAGTCATATTTAATTAGATGATTGCGTTTTAATGTGTCTTCTTTCGTTAAATATTGTAATACACTGAGGATGATCCGAATAAATGGATCGAAACGTATGTAATATGTACTCGAAATCATTGCATTTCAATTAAATTGTTAAGACACTAACATCTTGTCGCGGCTCTAAGCCCCTTCTTTTCTTGATTAATAAAAATAAAATTGTCTCGTTATAAGAATAAATACAAGTGCAATTTTGTATACATGGATTAATCTAATCTTTAGCCCATCCATTTTAAGGTAATAGATTTGAGATATTTATTAGTATTATTCTTAGGCTATTAATTCATATACATTTACATCTTTTACATGTCCATTACTTCAGATTAAAATAAAGTATAATTTATCACTCACCGATACGGTGCGCAGCTGTGGAGTTGATGCAAACTGTTGATCTGTAACATACAAACATATATATCCACTGAAAAACATTCTTGGTAAACTTGTGAAATGCATTTAGTGTTTCCTTCTTTTGAAGTATTTGATTATTATTACTGAAGTATTGAAGTGTTGAAATATTAAAGTATTGATTATTATTTATTTGAAGTATTGATTATATATATATATATATATAATAATAATAGCAAAACATTTTTGTAATAATTATAAACATTTGTAATAATTATAAAAGAGCAAATTTTGTGTAGTTGAGCCAATTAAATTATGTAATACTTATTGTACGTTTAGTTGAAACTATTTCACCCAAGTGCTTGGTAACATTAACCATGCCTGGATTTTTATAATCAAGCCTTTCTTTCAGTGCAAGTAAATATAGCGGCCAAAATAATTAATATTGTGAAAAATAATTGTTGCGTGCATAAAATGATTATAAATGATTAATTTCACAAGAAACAATTAATAAATAAACGATTAGTTACCCTGCTGTTGTCCGCGATGCCTCCTAGGCCTCCTCCTCCTCCAGATTCTTTGATTGCGGTCATACGATACAACACTCGCGAAAACGCAATTAATTATCATCGCATGTGTGTTCTAATAATCAAAATACGATAATCGCACGGCACTTTGCACGGCACTCCCGACGTTAATCATATACGACGCGCGCTTTATTGCATTGCAAGCAAAGAACGGAAAAGTACACGTGCAACTCCGATCCTCTCAACGCGCGCGAAATAAAGTACTTATTACACACGCATACACTTTCGATACACGCGTATCATTAATGATCGGTTGCTATAGCTAATGGTTCTTTCTTATAGTTGGGAATAATCAGGTTCGGCATTTTCTGGCACGATCTTGTCGCGATCGCGTTTCGAAGGATAATGCGAAGGAACGGTTCGCGTCGCTGCTTGTCTATTCGAGTCTCACCACGCGAATGATAACAAAGTAATTGTGTATACATAGTACAGCGTACGTCGTATGCCGTAACAAAAAATAAATTGAACACGGCCGCGTGCCAGCAAAACATCGCCACTACGAAATATTTCAACGCGCTACGAAAAAAAAAATAACATTGAATATTCTATTTTTCGAATTTCTAATCAGTTATCAATAAACCATTGATATATCACAACTCTTTGTTATTTAAATCAATTGATCCGGCAAGTTTGCTCTATGGCCGGTATTCATAGTTATTTAAGCCCGTCTTAAGTTCAATCTTAAGATGTCATGAACCAATCACAGAGCCGTATTAGCGTCTTAAGACATTACTTAAGACGGTCTTGAAGACTATGAATACCGGCC
>NJRP01000011.1:165588-207940 GCA_003063835.1 Aphaenogaster floridana | reverse complement strand
CTCAGTGTATTACAATATTTAACGAAAGAAGACACATTAAAACGCAATCATCTAACTAAATATGACTAAAGTTCGCATGTTCTTATGTCGTCGTAGAGTCAAATAGTAGAGTCACATGCAAACTTTAGTCATATTTAATTAGATGATTGCGTTTTAATGTGTCTTCTTTCGTTAAATATTGTAATACACTGAGGATGATCCGAATAAATGGATCGAAACGTATGTAATGTGTACTCGAAATCATTGTATTTCAATTAAATTGTTAAGACACTAACATCTTGTCGCGGCTCTAAGCCCCTTCTTTTCTTGATTAATAAAAATAAAATTGTCTCGTTATAAGAATAAATACAAGTGCAATTTTGTATACATGGATTAATCTAATCTTTAGCCCATCCATTTTAAGGTAATAGATTTGAGATATTTATTAGTATTATTCTTAGGCTATTAATTCATATACATTTACATCTTTTACATGTCCATTACTTCAGATTAAAATAAAGTATAATTTATCACTCACCGATACGGTGCGCAGCTGTGGAGTTGATGCAAACTGTTGATCTGTAACATACAAACATATATATCCACTGAAAAACATTCTTGGTAAACTTGTGAAATGCATTTAGTGTTTCCTTCTTTTGAAGTATTTGATTATTATTACTGAAGTATTGAAGTGTTGAAATATTAAAGTATTGATTATTATTTATTTGAAGTATTGATTATATATATATATATATATAATAATAATAGCAAAACATTTTTGTAATAATTATAAACATTTGTAATAATTATAAAAGAGCAAATTTTGTGTAGTTGAGCCAATTAAATTATGTAATACTTATTGTACGTTTAGTTGAAACTATTTCACCCAAGTGCTTGGTAACATTAACCATGCCTGGATTTTTATAATCAAGCCTTTCTTTCAGTGCAAGTAAATATAGCGGCCAAAATAATTAATATTGTGAAAAATAATTGTTGCGTGCATAAAATGATTATAAATGATTAATTTCACAAGAAACAATTAATAAATAAACGATTAGTTACCCTGCTGTTGTCCGCGATGCCTCCTAGGCCTCCTCCTCCTCCAGATTCTTTGATTGCGGTCATACGATACAACACTCGCGAAAACGCAATTAATTATCATCGCATGTGTGTTCTAATAATCAAAATACGATAATCGCACGGCACTTTGCACGGCACTCCCGACGTTAATCATATACGACGCGCGCTTTATTGCATTGCAAGCAAAGAACGGAAAAGTACACGTGCAACTCCGATCCTCTCAACGCGCGCGAAATAAAGTACTTATTACACACGCATACACTTTCGATACACGCGTATCATTAATGATCGGTTGCTATAGCTAATGGTTCTTTCTTATAGTTGGGAATAATCAGGTTCGGCATTTTCTGGCACGATCTTGTCGCGATCGCGTTTCGAAGGATAATGCGAAGGAACGGTTCGCGTCGCTGCTTGTCTATTCGAGTCTCACCACGCGAATGATAACAAAGTAATTGTGTATACATAGTACAGCGTACGTCGTATGCCGTAACAAAAAATAAATTGAACACGGCCGCGTGCCAGCAAAACATCGCCACTACGAAATATTTCAACGCGCTACGAAAAAAAAAATAACATTGAATATTCTATTTTTCGAATTTCTAATCAGTTATCAATAAACCATTGATATATCACAACTCTTTGTTATTTAAATCAATTGATCCGGCAAGTTTGCTCTATGGCCGGTATTCATAGTTATTTAAGCCCGTCTTAAGTTCAATCTTAAGATGTCATGAACCAATCACAGAGCCGTATTAGCGTCTTAAGACATTACTTAAGACGGTCTTGAAGACTATGAATACCGGCCCATATCTTACTCCGCGTTCTTAAATAAAAAATGAACAAATTACATTTAATTCCAAACACGACGAGAGATATATTCGACTCCAGACATTGTCACGAAAACAACTATCGCCGGCAAATATCATAAAATAATAAAAACTAAATATCAATGATAGTAAGGCTCTCAGATATAAAATAAAAACGATATAATAAAAGCCAATATGAGCCAACGCCGTTGTCGAGGCGAAACAAATCATTTATTTATTAATGATCGGTTGTACAATATGAATATACAATACAAAGTAAACGTTTCGACTCTAATTTGAGTCCTCTTCAGTACTAAATTATAATAAAGAATAGATGAATGAATTCGCGTTACTTTCACCAAATGAATTAATTAGTAAATAGAACAAGAAGTAATGAAAGATAAATGAATTAAGTGAATTGACCAAATTATGAAGAATTTTGAAAAGGAAAGAGTACATTAATGTAAGTAATTTTTACAACTAAAGGTTGATAGAAAAAAAGAAATTCAAAAAAGAAAGTTCTTTCCACCCAGACAATATCTTGAACAGTTTCTTAAATGAATTTCTTTTTTTCTATCAATCTTTAGTTGTAAAAATTACTTATATTAATATACTCTTTCCTTTTCAAAATTCTTCATAATTTGGTCAATTCACTTAATTCATTTATCTTTCATTACTTCTTGTTCTACTTACTAATTAATTCATTTGGTAAAAGTAACGCGAATTCATTCATCTATTCTTTATTATAATTTAGTACTAAAGAGAACTCAAATTAGAGTCGAAACGTTTACTTTGTATTGTATATTCATATTGTACATTTAATAAATAAATGATTTGTTTCGCCTCGACAACGGCGTTGGCTCACATTGGTTTTTATTGTATCGTTTTTGATAAAATAATAATTTATCATTCTCCACCGTCTCGACTTTAATTTAGATTTTTAAACGAATAAATCGAATGATATATTTGTTGCGATAAATAACCGTCGCATTGATATGCTTAAGAATTGCGGAAATTGATCAATGCGCGCGTTGAGGATCGCTAGCTATTCGTAGGGAATAATCGCGTTCTCTCTTAACACTTGTCGCGACAGCGTATCGAAGAATAATAATGCGATAACACACCTCGCGCCGCTGCCTTTCTGCTTGATCGTCACCGTGTGAATGACAACACCCAGCGGCCTTGCATACGCAGCAACACGTTATCAAAATAAACGTCAACGTCCCGTGCCAACCGACCTATATTTTACATAAACATTTTCGACTCTAATCTCTAAGATATGTAGATAAATTAAAATATTATAAGGTCGTGTAGGAGAAAGGTGTACACGGAAAGAACGGTTTTGCTGAAATATCTAAAAATTTGGCCAAATACAGATCTGAAAATAATTTTGTTGAACCATCAAAATAATTATGCAGGACTCACAAAATAGTTGCTAGAATATCAAAACTTTTTGCAGCACTATATACTATCATCATACTTGAGCATCCTCTACATCGTTACTTTGGATAGTTTAACAAAATTATTTTTAGATTTGTATCTGACCAAATTTTTAGATACTTCAACAAAATCGTTCTTTCCGTGTATAAATTTCAAATTATAAGTATTCTAATTCTGGAAGTAATATTTTGAATCATGCCCCCCCACCCTGGAAAAAATCCTGCGAACGCCCTTGGTTATATTATTCTATTTTTATACGTATGTAGATATTGCTCAAATCGTATGCAAACGAGGACCGAAGAAGGGCAGACGTAATGTGAATAATTCGATCTCCTTCTCTTTTCTTTTTCTATCGTTCCTTCGCCAACTCGTGGCTAATGCAATCGAGATACACGCTAATGTCCAACTCGATCTATAAAACTTATTATGCGATGGTTCAACTGTCACAATAGATGGCTGATAGAATTCTGCCGACATCAGAAATGTTACAGACCTATTTTCCTGCGATTCAGAATGTCTAAGAAAAAAGATGTCAGCTGTCCTATTCATTCGTGAGTTTGATTAGATCGACACAGCTGGTACCTCTAACTGAATAGTATAACTGTATCATATGAAATCTAAATAGTGAAATAAATTTATTTCAAAAATGGTTGTTTTGTTTCTAATGCTTTAGATTAATGTTGTAAATGTTTAAATAATGCTTCAAGAAGCACTGATTAAAGAAAATAATTTAAGAGCAAAAAGATGTTTATAAAATTTGTTAAGTTTTACATTGTTTACGATGCATTTTGTAAAATTTTAGTTTATTTTTTAAATAAAATTCACTTACTAAATAATTTAGAAATTCATAAAAAAATTACAAAATTATTAATTAATTTGAAACAAGCTAATTTAACATATATCATTATTGCAGTCTTGTCCTAATTATTGTATATATTATTAAATATTTGTTGCGATATGATCTGAAATCGTTATTCTGCACATATGTACATATATGCGTGTATTATGTTAAAATACCAGAAAAATCCGATAAATAGATAAAAATATTCTATGGCACAAAAAGGTTTACTAGTGAATTTGACGGTTTATTGGAATCCTTTATGTAGGAAAATATATTCTGTTCTTTCTGGAATGTATTACCGATTTGCTCTGTTAAAAGAGAATGCGCATACCATCTGTTGTTCATGCCAGAGAAAAAGTTCAAAACTTTGGTGCCGCGCATGCCATTGAAATCTCGATATTTTAGTTTTGAACGTTAAAATAGGATATATAAAGAGATCCTGTTTTATGTATAAGCAATAATCGGACGAGATTTTTATAGATGAACATTGATAGCTTCGGAAATTTGCAAAGAGAACGATTTGAAATATTTATGCCCTTCAAGAAATTAATAAATAATAATAAAAATCGTTATACCCAAATCATGTCAAGTTATAATTCCAAGTTGTTAAATATTCCGTGTGATCTTTTTATCGCTTTTCTTAAGAAAATGCAAGATGTAAATATAAGCAGCATAGCGGTGTTCTTATCTGCCAAATGCCAAGTTACTAAAAAAAGGAAGAAGAAAATCTCCCACGTAGCTAACGTTTATTAGACACAGGTGCAAAGGATTTAGCAATTTCGCGAGCAACGGCAAGACGGCGAGAATGAAAGAGAAAAGGTCGAGTGGTTTGTTGGCTTCGACAGTTAATCCGGCGCCTAATATCCAGGGGAAATTCGGGCAGCGTAATTCCACCCCTTTTCGGTGCCTGGCAGCAGGCGGAAGCCGTCCTTTCAATCTCCCTCGATCGGATATATCGTGAGAGCGGAGGAAAAAAGGAAGGTTAATTGGTCCAGCATTGACGGACGTATCGGACGTAATCCAGACGGACCCGTCTACTCGACGACGTCGCGCGAAGAACGTCACGGCGGTGATTGCTCCAGCAATACATGTCTATTTCGACATCGGTATAAAGCAAAACACGCTGCCTCGGCGGTATTTTTATTCCCATCGGCGAAAATGGAATCGATATACTCGTGATGATATCGTTCTCTACTTCTTACTGTTTCCCATGGGCGCCCATGAAGGGGGCAAGGAGGAACATGTGCCCCCCCTGGATTTTAATTTTTTCAATTTAGAATGATTTTATGATTGACAACCAGATAATTTTTATTTGAAATTTATACACTTAAAAATAAAAATCTACATAAATATTTCTTTAAGAAATATTATTTGAAAATATTAAATAACGTTCGTTTGGAAGAGCCTTACAAAAATGGTACCCCTAAGTGTATTTACACTCTGCTCCCCCCCCCATGGAAAAAGTTGTAACGGCGCCCATGCTGTTTCCCGCGCAGTTTCCATGCCTCCTATACGAAGGTAATAGAAAATAATTTGCTCACATCGAACACGCGACGTTGCTTAAACCACATCACAATGGCATAAATAAATCCTGCGCGTTCCGTCATCACGCACGACTATACCACCGTGTTTCGTGACGCTGAATGGATATAAGAAATACGCAAGTTAAGGAGAACATTCGTTTACCATATGTTTGCCATGTTACTGAATGGGAGTACGTCCCTTATGAGAATTGCGCAAAATTTTCAAAGCCCCTGACTCGTTTTCCCACGCAGGTCGCTTCGGAGAACGCGAGGAACAAGTTTACGCCGCGCGCCGGACCTTTGACCGCGAAGAACAATAAAATCTGTGCGTATCGTTATTATTCCCTTATTTTATTCGGACTGTCGTTCGCCGTGTAGCTCGTCGCGCAATTTATACGTAAAACCCGAGGCAACTGTTCGCCTAACGCGACAAAAATCTTCCGTAATCGCCGTCGAAAAGATAAGTAACGGAAAAATATTCCAAGAGCATGAAGAGACGCAGAAATCGAAAAATCCTTGGGTCGAGAGTTATACTCGCGAGCAACGGAGAGGATCGATTGCGAAACGTATCGGCGCGCGCGTCATGCGTTATTTATTATTATTATTATTAACCTCCGATCTCTCGCCTCGATTCGCATGTGCGGTGTCTCGAGCGAGCTCGAAAAGAGAATCACCCCGCCGCGATGTAATTCACGAGTCGACCACGTCCATATGAAATGCGAAAGGAACATTTTTCGCGACGACCGCTGATGAGGAAACACGATTCTCACAGCTGCGTCCCCGGCAATAAAACGCATCGCTTTATAATGACCGAATCGAGCAATTACGTTCCAGCCACGATTACTCGCGAATATCCCGTGTGCGCGCCTCGAGAAATAAGAGACCCGGTTCCTTTTTCACTCGGCACGTGTCCTTGGCCCTGCCTTCTTCGCGACTCGTTCGCTTATTTCGTACCGATGTCGCTGAAACAAGTTTACGAGATCTTCGAGACAGCGGGCTCCTCGTTGCTGCGAGAGATAGGATCGCGATCCCTTAATCGGCCACTCGCGATAAGTCTCGTGAGAGCCCGCTGTCGGCAACCTGTTTATTCTAATTAGCAGATATAAGATAAAAAAGAATGGAAGGCGGGAAAAGAATGTATATGCACATATGTGCTCACCGATATGTACAGGATGTCACGAAAGAATACGTGGTAACAACTTTCTTCCAGACCTTTCAAATGTTGGATCAGATCACGCCGAAATGTTCGTTGTAACGTAAGGCGCATTAAAGCTTCTGGGGTGCGATTCAGTAACTCGTTATCCTGTCGTTATGATAGCGACAGCCTATGAGAGTTGCCCCTTTCTCTTGGATTGTCCTTGTCATTGGCTGTCGCTATCATAACGACAGGATAACGAGTTACTGAATCGCCTAGCTGATCCTGCATAATTACGGTACACCAGTCGTTCGATTACGATTTCGTCACTTACAAGTAACACTACCCAAGTGTCACACGCCAATTTGAATAAAACCTTTTCAAATTTATAGTTCCCAAAAAAATAATTGACACGTATATTTTTATATCGGCAATGAAGCAGTTCTAAGGGTAGAAATTAACCCTCAACCCTTTAACGACGTCTTATATGGTACATTTAATCACGTGAACCAATTAAGGCGAAAATTGGTACATGAATGTTTTTAAAGTTACTGATTACGAAACTGAGGTCAAATTTTTTAAATTCAAAATGGCGGATCTAATATGGCGGACTAAATTTTAATCAGTGACTCCAAAAATCTCCAAGTAACAAGTTTTAAGCAAATTTGATAGTTTTTTAAAAATTCAGTCCGTCATATTAGATCTGCCATTTTGAATTTAAAAAATTTGACCTCAGTTTCGTAATCAGTAACTTTAAAAACATTCATGTACCAATTTTCGCCTTAATTGGTTCACGTGATTAAATGTACCATATAAGACGTTAAAGGGTTGAGGGTTAATTTCTACCCTTAGAACTGCTTCATTGCCAATATAAAAATATACGTGTCAATTATTCTTTTGGGAACTACAAATTTGAAAAAGTTTTATTCAAATTGGCGTGTGACACTTGGGTAGTGTTACTTGTTAGAATCAAGAGTAAGAAAATTATTTCGACATGTATTCTAAGAAAAATCAAAATTATTAAATTGCTCGTCAATTTAACATGTAAATTAATTCCGGCTTCATGTAAGGATTGTGTTTCACCGACGAATATGCGGCGCGCAGTTCGCATGAACAGGGAATTCACAAAAATTATTATTACACACCAAGATCCGCGATTGACCGAAATTGGGCTTCATACTTATATATTTCGAAGAGAAAATTACGCACAGCTTTTCGTTTCTGGCATCATGACTCATTGTCAGTACGATGCACTAACGGATTGGGAGCCTTGAAGTACGTAAATGATCAGCGAGCTGTACCGACAGGCCATTAACGAGTCATAAAGGGATATTAGCGTTAGCTAGTTAATTAATGCGACGCTTATTAGCGTCCCTGTTACGCCCGATAATCGCGAAAGCCAATCACGTCCCATCGCTGTGCCGGATCGGTAGCTTCTTCGAGCGTTTCGCGCTCGCGGCAGACCATCTCTTTGCGGTACCGCTGCTTTCGTAACTACGTACGCGCACGTTCGCAACAGTCGTGCTCGCGAGCCGACCGAGCTCGTTTGCATGAGTAATTATTAACGTCCCGAGGGACAAAAGGCGATTTTCTCTCCCGCGGCGAGCCGGCGAGTCGACGAGGCGACACTGGAGTATTCCCGAGCGTTCGTCCACTGCGATTTATGGCGACTAGACGCTCGTGCGCCGCGTCTATCGAGATGAAAAGAGTAACCGGACAATGAGAGACCTCACGGACTGTTCAACTGGCTGCACTGTTAGCCCAGGGTAAATAGGAATCGGTTGAAAATTGAATAGGCTCGATAACCTCGTGCTTACGCACCGCACGTGCGCACTCAGATCTTCGCATTTAATCGTGAAAGTGCGTGCTGTCGGACAATTTGCGAAATGCGAGCTGCGCATTAAGTAAAATCCACCCGATACGATTTTCGAATCGCATACGTGTCAAATGTGTGCTGATTTATGAATAAATTCAGTAAACGTTTCATAGAATGTTTCTCATGGAACGTACAATATAACAGAATTATAAAAAATTTTAACGAAATAATTTAAAAAGATATTTTATAGCTTTGAATAATATATAATTCTGCACGTCGATTAAAAAAATAATTTATAAAACCTTAACTAATGTCGCTGAAGATGGCTCGAAATGAGACCGAAACGTTCGTATCGTATAGCATATTGATGTATTAATAAAGTAAATATATTTTTTTACTCAATTATTGTAATCATTGCGCATTAATTACCGCGCTGTCACTCTCAATTGACCAGTTTTATTATTGTTAAAAAAATAATTAGCGATAAAGGCTTTTATGAAGCCAGTTATATAATTAAAGTAATTAGTTTAATGATGTAATTAGTTTAATTCATCACACTAATTGCAGGAAAAGCTCACGTTGCGCTAATATGACATGAATTAATCGCATCTTATTTTTACTTCACAATCGATAATATTTGCAATACGTTTAGTTTATCTCAATGAACGCGCACAAATCGGCAGCAAGGTGGTCCGCCAACATCGATAGGTTGCACAGCCAGTAGAATTTATTTCAGATATGTATGTATATACGCGGATTTATTCGATACCGAGCGACTCGGCGAATGACACGCATCGGACGAACAGAAATCTATTAAAACCTGAATGTTCACAATTCTCCCGTGAGTCAGTACACTGGCAGGGGATTTTCGAGTGGGCGGCAAGCGAGTTAGCTGGTATCGCGCGATTTGTTCAACGATATTAATGACGCGTGTCCATTTCGTACGCCGGATATTTTCACGGGATTGTTATGTAAAGCACATTACTTGTCGATATTTAGCGTATTTATGGCCTCGTATGCTGTAGTTCCTAATTTGAAGCATGGAACAATGCTAGTTAAAAATTCTGTCTCTCTCTTTCGAAATTTGCTTGCGCATATTAATAAGCAAAATGTAACACGACGACGGATCACATGCAATTTGTACGTCAATAGAGAACATTAGAGATTAAATGCTAAATTGCAAAATCTATGTTTTAAGTTATTGGTAAAATATACTTATGTATGAACGATGTACGCAAATTTTTGCGCGACCTTCAGAGAATGGACAATGGATCCGTAACCGCACAGGTTAGCAAACTGTATACTCTGAGCAAATAGAAATCCATCGTTCGCCGTTCCGTTACATCGCTTTGAAAGGAGTTGCGAAACAGCGAGCGTGTGATTCTTCTAAAACAACGTAGTCGTATAAAACCCATAAAATATTATTCTTCACTGCTATGCATCTGCGAAAATTAACTATCTATCAAGACTTTTCTTTAACCCTTCCGTGACCGTGCGGGATATTTCAGTTACCCCAGGAGCAAATTTCTTAAATAATGTATAATATTATATATAATTATATAATAGTATTATATAATATCTTCGAAATAAATATAAAATGAGTAAAGAGTACCAAAAACTGAGAAAAAACATGGAGTAACTGAGTTACCCCGCATGTCTGTGAAGTATATTCCATTAGCACGATTACGGGAGGGTTAATCTATCTTTCAAATGTTTTTGATTTAAAATGCAAATGTAATATAATAATAAAAAATGCAATGTGCCAATTTACACGGTAAAAGTAGTTAACCAAATGTTTCGTCGGCACCGGCAATTAAACGCGAAAAAAACTTTCGTCGACCGGCTGGCGTTTCTCAATTCTTTCGTCCATAGCGCGTGTTCACACGATGCACCAAAGAATTTCGTGCTGCCGTTGCTCGAGCATCATCGGTTAGTGGGAAGCTGCCTCGTAATAACCCGGCAGAGAACCGGTACCACGGCGATCCTGGTGGTCTCTGAGAGAGGAGTCGGCGCACGTCTCGGGAATATTAGAAGCAGGAAGAATACGAAGTGTTTCGCTGATTACTCGCGCGGCATCGACGACTCAACATCGGCACGGCGTCTTCAAATACGATCGTACCGCCAAAGTGACTCGGATCCCAAGGGCGATCGCCTATTTACATCGAGGCCAGGTTACAAGTTACAAGTCGATTTTATCAACGACTACGTATACGGAATTTTTAATTCTTGATTGCGTCATTCTTCGCGGACGTGTGATCGAGGTAACACTAGAATGCCGTAACACTTCCCTGTCTCCGTAGAGATTTCGTTACAGCAGAGTATTAGGTATTCTGAAGTCTTACATAAAATCGCTGTTCTCATTTTACGAACATATCGATTTCATAGAAAATTATATATGTATTTTAATCAGCTACATCTGATTGTCTCTGGTGAGACAATTGGACATTGCGTATACATCGAAGAACAAAATTATTATTCGAGGAATTATTATCGTTAATAGATATCAGGATAGGCATATCAGGTCTATAACGTGTAACTATTACGTATAATAGTTTTACCACTGTGCAACCACTGCGATCGATGGCATTTTATCAGGACTCGATTTATCGGCATGCGGACTCATGGCGCGTTTTCGAGAGCCACCGGCTGAGTGCTTTCGAAAGTGACCACTCTAAATGAGGCTTGTGTTTGCAGTCGGCTTCAACCAAACTTGGTCCATATGTAAATGATAGAATAGAAAATCGAGTGGTCCATTCTTCGATTCCCATTAATCTGGCGTTTTATCATAGCCAGACATTCTTCACTCTACGTCAATCATCGAATTTAACGTTAAATATTCACCGATGCGATAGCGCTTATCATAAAAATCAGTCTATATAATAATTATTTCGTATACTTATTCCTCGAATTTTACAATATTTCGTGAAATTAAGTAATTGCCACATTATCAGAAAATAATTTTTTGTCAAATAGAAGTACTATTTTCAAAGATGCATGTTTTACGTTACGCTACATTACTTGCAACTACGATGTTTTCCTAGCCTTCACGCGCATAAATCTCGCTGCATACTGCAACCTTTTACGTCGACGAATCAATCGATCTTCGTTCGCGAAATTCGACATCGCGACGTCATTCGTCAAACGAGCGCAACGCTAAGTGCAATTTAAATCCGGGCGCGCGGTATAAAAAAAAATAAAATAAAACCGAAAAGGAAAAGCGCAGAAAGGTAAATCAGGCTCGCACATCGCGACGCTGGAACGTTGAAAAAAAAAGATCGTGGCTTTAATTTAAGCCAGGTTTACGATCGCTCGGCACGAAAAGTTCCGCAGCAAGCGCAAGGCACGTCGCGTTGCGTCGCGTCGTCGGCGCGCACGAGTGCAGAGCGGAAATGAGCTTTTTATTCTACACGGTAGGTCGACACGTCTCCTTGGTCCACCTTTGTGAGCGCGGCACGGTAATTTTGCACAAGGCATTAAGCGCGAATTTTTCAATATTGTTTTTGCCGCACGCGGCTCAACCCGCCAGGCTGGCCAATTCGCTCGGCATCGTTATTACGAGGGCGCGCGTTACACTGAAAAAAATCCATGTATTTTTACATGGAAATTACTTGTTCAAAACCGGAAAATTACCTAATTATCACAGTAATTTTTTTCCAGATTTTTAAAAGTGAAAATACATATTAATGGTAAAATATAGGTGAAATTACTATTTTTATGCAAAAATCACTTGTAATTTCATGTGAAATCCCTTGCAATTTTCCATGTGGGTAGCAATATTGCATGATTATGCTGGGTCGGAAAAAAACCCAGCATAATCATGTAAATATTTTTTTCAGTGTACCTCGGACGCGCATTTACGTTTCGTTTCATTGTTCACGGGCTACCGTTAACCGTCGCCATCACCGAGACAGCGAGAGTATTTATCTCGTGAAAATACAATAGGGTACAATTGCCGTACTGCAAACCGCAACCTCGCGACACTTTCCGACGAGAGCACACACTTTTGCCGCGCTTCGCAGAACAATTAATTGAAACGAAATTTGCTCGCGACGAAACAATCGATCGGAGTTTATCTCTGGCAAAATGTACATTGCGTTGTACCATGCCTCTATTCGGACAAACATCGAAATATTCGGATACACAAAACAGGGTTCGAGTTATGTCATCATTCTTTAATTAAGCGCAGCCTATCGGAATGCGCGTATTTGTTTTAGAAGGCCAGATGCTAATCGTAAATCTTATCAATTAAAGGCCCGTAAACGCTGCAACGCTTCGAATATGCCATAAATCAAAAGTTATTGGCGCGACTAATAATTAAAAGTAATAGAGTTACGGCAAATATCTCCGAGGTAAAAGCGTCCGGTTTTTCTGGAGGGAGGGCTCGTTCGTTAACACGTATATATCACCGTAGCACCGATTTATTCAGATCGCGCGCGGCAACGACGCCGCATTCCTATGGATCGTTGACGTCCGTGTATAATAGCGATCGCCAGCGCCTGGATATTCTCCATCCGGTGTCGTAAAAGCATGCAGCGTGCGATTACGTGCATTCGGATTTAACATAATTGGCGACATTATTTATACCGAATCGAATTTTCAACACTGTACTGTTTCGCGAGTCAACGGCAGTGGACAGGACACCGATTTCATTTAACATTTCGGTCGCCCGTAAAATCGGACACCGCGGAAATCAACGCCGCGGTCAATTCTGCATACGGAAAATTATATTAACGACGTATGCACAAATGTCATCCGTGCCACGGAATAAGCGATCGGACCCCCATGGGATTCCCACTGTTTCATCATTGGCGCGGCGGGTATTTTTACCTAGAGGCTTATTATGGACGAAGGCGAGAGAGAAAAAGAAAGAGAGAGAGAGAGAGAGAAAGAGAGAAAGACTATACCCGCATTACATGACTGGCAAACTTTTATTGCTAATTATTTTTCTCTATTTACGAGGCCTCTGTTACGAGATCTTCACGTTTTCCATCCGCACACGTAATCGAGCGTGACAATAATAAAAGTTATGCAGCTGCCGTCCCGCAGCTTCTCGTCTTCCTGCGTTCGCTCGACACAACTGCCGAAGTAACTAGTTTCTGGAACAACTACTATCTCGCAGACGCTTATCCCACGCTCGCCAAAGAGAGAGAGGCCGTTAATCTCGACGTGTATAATCCCTCCATTTTCGTGCAAAATAAAATTTACATAGAGACCGGTCGCGTGTTCTCGCCGAGGCGAAACATAGTCGTTTCCATTACTTCGCGGCGTACTTACAAAAATTCGTCGCAACAAGAATCGCGTTTATCTCGTCGCGGCGTCCCGCACGACGATAATATCCCGCAGTGTGAAACGAGTGTTACTCGACGCCGAGTACGTAGGTGCGAATACGGCGTATAAACTATATTTCAGCGCAGCAGACGGGGAAAGATGCTTTAAAATCGTGAAGTGCCGTCGTGTTTGCTTACTGTCACGCGCCATACTCGCAGGCGGAGGCGCGAACATCCACGATGTATGATAATTAGACGTACTTAAAGAAAGCTTATTGAAATCCTGCTAACTGCAGTAGCGTTCTGTTGCCACGCTGGATAATATTACCGTACTGTCATTTCCGCCATGACAATCACAGTGTGGGGACAATAGCGTTGCATCGAAGTATTAGACACACATACTTCCTATTCTCATGTTAACGACTGATTTCTATGTCCATTATTCAGTTTTAAAACAACGTGACACTCCTCGATGAAAATAAATTCTCAAGATATTTTTAAAATATCTCTTTTATACTAACAAATTATTAAGAAACGATAGCCATAATTGAATAAAGATGAAGTTTTAGTTATCTTATATTTACTACACTGAAAGAAAGACTTGGTTATAAAAATCCAGGCTTGGTTAATGTTACCAAGCGCCTTGGTGAAATAGTTTCAACTAAACACATAATAAGTATTATATAATTTAGTTGGCTCAACTAAACAAAATTTGCTCTTTTATAATTATTACAAATGTTTATAATTATTATACAAAATGTTTTGTTATTATTATTATAATCGGTAATAATAATCAAATACTTCAAAAGAAAGTACACTAAATGCGTCTCACAAGTTTACCAAGAATTTTTTTTACAGTGTATCTTTTGCTAAGGATAAGTTTTGTGAGTAATTAGCGTTTGAGTAATTGACCCTAATGTTTTTCTCGCCAACTTTCCATGTCTATAGGAAATTTTACCCGCAATTTTAGAAGCAAACATCTCTCGATACTGTAATTCAGTGGAGTGGTTGCGCACGTTTACGTACGCGCCAGAAATTATACCGAAATATCGAACGCTTCGAGACTCAGGATTCGGGACATGAAAGTCGAAGCTGAATTCCTGTCGTTCGCCGACACGACTAACGGATGCGCGTATAACAGCGACGGCCGCTTAAAACTCGGCGTCACACGGTGGCATGCGGACTCATCTCGTCGCACGGACATGCTAATTAACAATTAACAAGGACGAATCGTTTCGACGGCGCCGACCGATGAGTCTAGTCGCGTGTTTATCGGCTTGTACGGCTCGTATGTATATCAGCTACCGACGCGGGCATAACGACGTCGTTATCGTCGCGCTGATCGCCGATCACTGTGGTCCAGCGCGATACTCTATAACGCGTTCTGATTTCTCGCCGATAAAGTGAATGACAGTAAAACTGGTACGACCGCGAGCCGGACAGCATATGTATAATACGGTAGCGCATATGTTCGACAGTTTAACGTGGTACCTTGCGTCAAACTTACCGGTGCGAAGCGGCGACGCGACGGTCAAATGGTGCCGAAATTGCCGCTGCTGAAACCGGAACGCATGTCCCATGAATTCCGACCGCAAACAAATTATTCGGCGAGAACGTGAAGATCTTGTCCGCAGTCTTCTGTAAATCATGAAAAGCAAATGTACGTTTATTAACTGTAAATTTGACGGTGCATCCTATAAAACATGTTACTTTATCACGCAGATGCTCACAATTTATTATTGCTTTTAACAGTATTGAAATGCGTCGAAAGCTTAAAATTTACGTGTATTATATTCATATATTTCTTCTTTGTTATATCGTTGTAATTATTTCTGAGGAGATATTTTATACGAAAAAAGAATCTGGTGTCCCACCCGAGTAATGAAAATATATGCCCGTGGTTATTTTTCATAATTTATGTTCGGCAACACTATTCATGTAATGGCATATTTCCATAAATATTAAGATTCCGATAGGATCTTACACTTGCCTTTTAAAGTTTTGCCATGAATCTTATTTTTTGATTATTTCGAGTGAACATGGGAACGAAAGTTCCGAAAATTCAGATAAAGTGTCAGTAAGAGAACTGATATAGCCCGAAACCTCTCCACCTATCTATTCGAAAAAACCGGAAATCTGTCCATACGATATTATTACGTCTTATATCTTTGCTCAATCATTTTTCTAAAGAATCTTTTACAATTCTCATCTCTTCATCAAAAGTAATTTTTGTTTTCAAAACTTTAATGTAGTTTTTAATACTAGACCTACCGACGATTAATTTCTACTATTTAAGTATACTATACGTATTTTTTGGGGGAAAAAAAGAAGGAGGAAAGTAAACTGATCAATTTAATCATTTATATATTGCAATAAGTCACAAAAAATTTCAGAAAATGCACTGTTATAAATTTAAGAAATTAAAAAAAAATTACAAACCCGTCATTTTGACTACTTTGATAGTTCTAGCGTTAATCTATGCACAATGTATGCATAGATTAAACATCACATCTATGTATATAAACTTCAATAGCAATTTATACCTCTTATTTTTCAATGTTCGATTGCCAATTATATTGCGTTCAACAGACAACGCGTTAATGCGTTATTCTCGTGAAATAATTACGTGTGTAAATTCTCGGATATAGGGAGTATTGAGACAGGTGTAATCCTACTCCCGAATGTATAATCTGTCGCGCCGATTACCCCGTTTATTTGAATTTAATTAATTATAGCTTATGCTGGATTTGTTTGAATATCCCTTAGCGAAAGCGGGCAGGAGCCGGCATGCCGTATGCACACGCGAAAAACAGGAGTACGCATTGTTTTCGGGTTTAATACTTCTGTCAATAACGCCAACAACCTTTTCATGTCGGGAACGTGCTCGTCAGAGTGTTCACAGCTTTCAATAGCTGTCTCGATGAATCATTTTGCCTGATTTCAAAGCATAATGAATTCACATGTTTATACGTCGCGAATGCGAAAATAAATTGAGAAACGCCAGGACTCATCCAGCACACGCGCAGCCCGATACTTCGAGTTCTCCATTAAAAATGCGTTATTTCGATTAAGCAGATGCGCGTGCATCGGGCGTGTAAAAATTCGCCGTGGCCACCGTGGCCACCGCCGCCGCCGCCGCCTCTCGATAAACAACACGAGTGAATGCGTCGCGGTTATCACGCTCCGCGTATCCATCCACTGCCGAGTACCAGATAACACTGCATAAAGCCTCCTCCACGGTGAACACGTGTCGCTAATAAACGTCATCCCAGCATGTGCGACGAGAGATTGATTCTATTAATACGAGTAATTACCGAGTGTACTTGGCGCCGCATGCATAATGTAATTTCGAGCCCACTCCTCTCTCGTGATCTTTCCCTTTCTCTCTTTCTCTCTTTCTCTGTCTCTCGTTCATTACCTGCGAGCGCGCTTTTAGCGCCGTATATTTAAAATCCGATTTAATCCGAAGCCTCTCAGCCAATCTCTCTCGCCACTCATCTCGCCGTGCGACTATTTGACCGCAAAAAAAAGTTCCCGACTAAATTCGTTTGATTCCTACTTGCAAGCTACATCCAATCCAAGCGAGCGTTTGCAACACCGAGATCACGTTTATTTCATATTCCGAGAATTTCATATGCGCCGTAAAATAAGCATGATTATAATCTACTGATCTGCCTGCAAATTTCCTTCGTGCGCAATACAACTGCATTACGCAAAATTATTATGCCTTCGTAACGCGTAATTCTTCATACATATCTTATCGTCCTTCTCTCTTGCCTCCATTTGACTATAGCGACTATCTAATAATTCCTCTGATTCTACTAGAAAACTACTTAAAAAACTATTATGTTTGGCTTATTGTTAGATCGCATGCAAATATTTTCTAGAATAATCTCGTTTACGCACATGGCTCGCCGATCTCGCGATGTTTCTATCCACACTACATCACAGTTCTTTGCTAGAAATCACTACGCTCACAGTCGTAATTTTTCTTACAAAATACAATACAGGTTGTAAAGCGCAGAGGCGGGTAATCGAAACCCGCGATCTTAAAGCGGTTTCCTTAAGTAGGGTTCGATATTCCCAAGACACACTACTCCAATCATATTAAAGACGATGTCGCCGAGGGAGAGCGACGATGAAGAGGATGAAGTAGGAACAAGGGCCAAGCGGGATCGGCCAAGTAGGCGAAACAAAAGAGTGAAGGACTGCAGTCGACAAGTTATGCAGAGCCCCTGGAGCGTGCATTTGACTAAGCTCGGTCCCCTCTGCCTCCGTCTCTTTCTCCTCATCATCGTCTTTCTTCTTTTTCTTCTTTTTCTTCTTTTTCTTCTCCTTCTTGCTCGTGCCTACGTCTTTCTTCTCCTCGCTATCTCATTCTACTTCATCTCCTTCTCCTTCTTCTTCTCCTTCTCCTTCTTCTTCTTCGTCTTCTTCTTCTACTTCTTCCTCCTCTTTCTCGCGCTCGCTGGCTGTGACTTTATCTCGGCATAGCAGCTTCTTTCCGGCGGCTGATTACGTATGCACGAGAGAGACGAGTCCAGGCTTATGAAAGTGCAAGGTGGATGAGTAGGGGTCCTCCACCCCGATGTCCTCTCCACCTCCGGCACGGAAGAGACGAGAGGCAATAAATAAGACGTACTGAATGTAACTCAGCAAAACCTCGCCGAGTTTCCACGTACGCCGACGAGAAGAGAGAGATATAACTTTTCTAAATATATACATATATGTATATATTTATATACATGTATATAAATATACATGTATTGGACGTAGTCACAGTTGCACGCGAACGGAGCTTAGTAGCTCGTAAATGCGGATCATTCATTGGAAAAGTCCCTAGCATCACCTAACAAATCGTACTTAAAACGGTCTTGAAACGAAACTGTTCTGAATTTGCCGAGCGCTTTATGTAAGGCATAACAGGATATTACCCCAAAGCGTTAATCAACTATAGTTTACTACTAAAGATAAATTTAAAAAATTTTAACTATTAAATTTAACTAATATAACTAATACGCTCTTTTTTAATTTTCCCAATAATATCCTATAAAAATGTCATAGAAGTATCTTTTGAATGTGTATCTTTTAAACGTATCATTTAAATGTCACTCGTTCAATAATAATTATAATGTTCTATAATGTTCAACGTAATTTCAGACTTTAGTTGTCTACCCGCATGAAAAAGTCATTCATATCCATTCCACGTCCACGTCATATTATATTAGAATTTCACTGACGGTAACACGATATCTTGTATAAATAATATATTCTTGTATAAATAATATATTCTTAATCCTATTGAAATTTTATTTTAATTAAATCCTTGCGTCCACATAATTTGAGTGCAAGTATTTTCGTCCCTATCTTTATGTCTCCTTATCCACCTCACGTGTCACATTACGCTAGATTCCGCGATCATGTCTGTCACGCGGACGGAACAGATTAATAACTTAAGCCGTCTGCCGAATATTTTAACGTTAATTGCCGTTAATTCCCAACTTTAATGTCTGAAGATCGCGCGTATTTTATTTCTTCCAACAATCAGCCCCGGCCGGCTAACTCAAAAGAACTTCGAAGCCAATTAATATCCAAATAGCGGCAGCGCGCGAGATATTGTTATATCTGGATCATCTGGATCAACGCTCGTAATCATGCTCAATTGGGCGATTTTAATCGATGGCGCAATCGGCCCCATATCCGCCGAATCGTATCATCAGAACTTTCACTTCGGCCGCATTAATAATACCTGGCTCCCTAAGCGGCCGTAAGGCTCATTAAAAATTACGACATCGCACTGCAACGACGGGATGTCATTAACGAAATCGAATTACAGCCCCGACTTCCCATATGCCGCACGGCCCGCTGCCGTACATAAACCCACGTAGGTGTATATGAACGCAAAACACAAATAAATCGCGTGTGTCTGCGTAGTGCGCAATATATTCGTATATTTTCGCCGAGCATACGTGAGTCGCATTCCAATATCTCGAATTTTAGTGTACAATATTTTTTCTAATACAGCACTCGGCTTTAATCATGCGAAAGACGATGGTGTTTTCCTTATGAGATAGGGGATGTACAAAAGTGAGTAGATGCTAGTAGGAGCAATGAAGAACCCTAAGAGCTCGATAATCGTTAATAACTCCTTCCTTCTTACCCCTCACACATCCGTCCTCGCTCCTTTCGCGAAAATCCTCTCTCTTTTCGACTGATCTTAAGAATTCCCACGAACGAAGAAATCCCAAGATCGTCGGCGAGGTACCTTAAAGGAAGAGGAATCCGCTTCTATCGCCAGTTCAGCTCTATCCGTGCACGTCTCTCTCTCCGTCAGCCCTCTCCCTTTCTGGCTTCTTCAAAGATCGAGATATTCCATCCCTCGGAATTAATATGCACCGACTGGTTAACATCGAGCGAATTCCCAGACAGACACGTGAATCCAAGGGGATTCGACGCGCACCTTTATGAAGGTGCTTCGGCACGAACCACTCACGCGGATAGGCTCTCCCATTACAAAGCCAAATCTTGTTCCAAGGAAGTTCCCCAGTGGTTTCACTACAGTATCACATCAAAGAGGATTAGTATCCTAGTAATGTATCTTGGTCTTATTTTCGGGAGACGTGGTATCGACAACAGAGTATATTCAATATCAAATATCATTCGTCTATGTATGAATACGCAATAGGCCATTTTCATAACAGTTCCACATTTCACAAGGTGCACAAAGTGCGCATGTATCCAATCGAAATCACATACGTGGTACGTACTTTAAGAGACAAAACCGGCTGCAAACACTAAGTAGTTAATATACGTCAGGCTGTAATCAGAAATGCTACTCGCCGACCATGGACGTTCATTTGCACACCGTATACTTCATACTTTATATCGCTCGGAAAATATCAGTGGCTCGTACAGTCTGACAAGCCGAGGAATCACGATCAGGCGCCGACAACATTTCGCCGAGGTACAAACAGGTTTCCGCGAGAATTCACAATCGTTAAAAAGTTGCCTAATTACACACGAATCCGAGCGACGCGGGTGAAAGGCGAAATCGCAACTCATGCCGACAATGGCGATCTGTGAGTCTACGAAATTACGATCGTTATTCGGTCGACGCGACGACATCAAATACCGCCGGCGAATTGGTAATTCGCGGGAGGAGATCGTAAACTTCCTCCTCGCGCTAATATCCGAGGCAAATCATCTAGAATTATTGCGGCGGCCAACGAATCATTTTCAACCGTCGCTACCGGATCGTCGGCAATTTCAATATATTTCTCGGGATTACAAACACTCGGAGGGACTCATCAATTTTGCATTATCTCACCGCCCCTACCCCTGAGCAAGCTATTAGAGGACTGATCGATCGTTGCGGATAATCCACATTACCCGCTCGGGGCTGACATACAGAACTACCCGCCTGGTTACACGGAAGCCAGATCTCACCGTGTAATTCCGGTAGCAAGGTCAAGGGCGATAATTACAGTCATGAAAAACGACACCGCTGTATCGCGATACAGGATCCAAGGATCGTTATCAATGTACTTGCTAACAAGCTCGTTTTTCATCAATTATATACAAGATATCATCAAAGCTTGAATTAAATCGACAAGAATATATTGTCCAGAATTATGAAAATTATCAAAATTGATTGTACAGATTATGAAAATAATTAAAATGTGAAACTTTTTATTTTATCATTAAGAGAAAAATCATTTTAATTACATCTGATATGACGTGATTAATGAAGAAGAGTGTATTAACATTATCTTGCATTTTTTATGATCATTCATCGCAGTAATGATTAATGATAAAATAATAATTGTATTCAGATGGAATTTATCTCAGCACGACAGCTTGTTGTAGAAAGAATTTATAAATTGTCCCCGCAAATTATATACACAGACAGAACTTCCAGCGTCTTCGGCCGTACTATAAAGTTCTCATTTCTCATAACGCAAACTTTACGGAGTTCCCGATTCTTTTACTTGGTTGCGCGCTACGTCCTGCAATTAAATAAAGTCATCCAGGATATTTTCTTTCGGTGGATCTCGGTGCGGCAGACTGTTTCCCAGTCTGCTGATTACGCCGAAATACGAAATCGTTTTATTTTTCCGTTGTTTTGTGTTTCGACTAGTTTCGCGCAACCTGTCCCCATCCCCCATCTTCTTTTTCGGTCTTTACCCTCCACACTGGCAACGAACTTGTGTGCAACGTATCGAGAACAAGCCTAAAGACGGATAAAGCACAAAGCACAAGAGAGGAAAGGAGAGAAGGCATCGTGGTATGGATAATTAACACGAGCCGGCTTCCCACTGCTCGTGCTATATTTGCTCGAGCACGAGACGAGCGGGGAGCCAAGGCCAGGAGGCAACGAGATGGCGAAACTGCTTCCCATCATTGCGGCATAGCAAAGTGAAATTAGGGATGCCCTGTAAGGATATTTATAAAAGGGTTAATTAAGGGCGCGCTGAAGCCGGGCTTCGAATGGCTCAATCGTTCCATGGAAGTCTGCTACCTTTTTGCGCGCCGTATATTTCATATTTTATATCGCTTGGAAAAATATCCTTTTAGACTCTTCCTTTTCGCCTGCTCGTAAAAGTGCAAGCTCGTAAAAACGACCTTTTTAATACGCTCCTCAAATTGTCTCTTTAATGCTCGCAGAAACCGGATTAATTCTCGCGAACGCGCCGCGCTCCATAAAATCAACAACCGCCGCGAGAAATTCTAATTCATTTAATTGAATAACTAGGCTGATTAGAAACAGGTATAAATTATAGACAACGCTGATACTTGTTTTTCTCAGCGAAATTGACTGCTAGTGGGTTTTCTAAATTAACGCCATATTAATTATATTTTTCATTTAAAAAATAAACTAGGTCTCTCACTTTCTTTCTCTACTCTATTACACAATAATGTATATAAATTTACAAGAAAGCTAGAATGATAAATTCTTAAATCAAATCTCCTTGCACTATTTAATAAAAATGGACACGATGATTCTTTCAACAAAATTTTAAATACCTAATTTTTTTAATGCTTTGTCTTGTAATAATAAATCTTCGTAAAAGTGCTTGCTAAACAATTATTCTTTCATTCATATTTTTTGTATTTTATCCATAATTACACTTATGATATCACGTATTCTCTAATAATTTTTGGCATTAATTAAATACCTTCCTGTACGGAGTCGCATTTCAACATGGAAAGTAATCTTATATTACGTAAAAACTTCTTGGTGTCGAGTTGTTAATATGCGTGTTGTATAATCTAGTACTCTCGGAATACTGTCAGACTCCCATTAATATCTACTTAACTAATTTCCTGTTACGCCCCGATAGTCCAGCCTACTTGGCGCTTAGATTTCATTTGAGAATCGTGCGGACTACTTAATTTTGTTCTTATTATAGTTTTGGTTGGTCGGAAGGGGATATTTTACAAAGTCGTCACGTCGTGGGTTCCGCGAGATTTAATTTATATGTATTATTACATGTATATCTTTTCTGCGAACATTACTATACAAAGTGAGTATCAATTGAAATCCTTTAACGTGGATAATCGGGAAATGTGTTCCTGCGCGCGAAACGAGAACTTCTGTTTGTCAGTGTCAGTATCAATTAACCGTTGCGGAACACGCGCACTGCATTGTAAATTATCATGTTAATTACGATCGTCCTAATTAAGCAGCCGAGCTGTCTATTATCCATCGCAGTTCTGATTGGTTGCATTTCCTCGACTACCATCGCTACCATGCAAAGATTCCTAACCACGATCTAAGCTCGCCGACGTCCAGAACGGCGCCGCGAGAGCTCGCTCTCTTCTTTCGTAAGCTTCGTTGATCTTCATCATCCGTCAAGACGTCTCGCCCGTTTTCGCCACAGAGTCACGGCGTTTGATCACGTTTCAAAGCTGCGTCGCGCACCGCACGTAGACCTTTAATAAAGGACGGCGAGCTGGCATCGTCGTGGTGAATGTTATTCCCGGTATATACACGCGACTGACGACGTTAAGCCGCGATCCTGACCTCAGCGGAGCGCGCGCCGTGATGACGTTCTCGTTCCCCGGCCTCTTCTCCTCGACGTCGCGGGGAAACGACGGCTCTTCCGCGTAATCAGGTGCGAGATACGATCGAGACTACGACATACTCGTAACCGGAAACGCACGTTGTAGCCGTCGGCTCTTCGCGCGAAACGAGCGTCGAACGCGTAAAGAGACAAACGCGCGAAATGCTCGTAAAGCTGGGGTTTCTCTCTTCAGCCTTTCCACGAGAGACCGTTTTGCTGCGCGCGGGAACTGGCGGAAACGAAGACCGACGCAAATCTGGACGAGCTGACGGCCCGTTAAATACACTGAACACGGGGAGAAGCCGACACGTCCGAGGCCGCCGGCGATAAAACCTCTCCCGGTCATGAAAGCCGTCTATCGATAAGCGAATATTTACTTTTGACGAACGGCACTTGTGCCCCGTAGAGAAAGAATTGTTTGAACAGGACGTGAATGGTATCGGGTTCGGTAAATCCTGTTAACGAAATTCATGCTTTTCTTCGCAAGCGTGAAAATATATTTTAGCGTACACCGAGTCGAGATAGTTTGGCATTTTGCCTTCTGCGAGAATAAAAGTAAAAAAGAACATTTGATATCTGAAGACTGGTCCGACGCCTTCGTTTGCCGTCTTTTCTTTTTTCTTTCTTTATCTCTCTGACATTGGCAAACTGTCAAGCCTCTGCATCTCGGAGATAAAGAATTCACACTTTCTCGGCGAAAGATATTCACAGTGTCGTATTCTCGGCTGGCTGAAAACGACGAGTGTTTCCCGTCGAAAGACGACACACGGAACGTTGGCGTGACGTTTTCCAGCGTTTCCATATCTATTACTCTGTTTCCACGAAAAAGACGTTTCAATAAAACAAAATATTGTAATATGTTAGCAATATTTGATCTAAATGTTTACTATTGGCTACCGAAATTCACAACTCGTATTGCAAAAAGAAATTTATCAAATTAAATGACAATCTTAATTTAATAATCCAAAAGTAGATAACATTGAAATTGCGCATAAATTTTAATATTAAAATAAATGTAATTAATACTCAATTTATTCAACTCTCAAAACAAGAGAAAATTAACTATGCATATCTATGAGCTAAATAAACTATCACTAAGCGGAAGTCGTGCAATTGCAGTGCAGAATTTAATTTAATTCCAGTTACTAGTACAATAGGCCTAGCGCCGAAGAGGCGTCTTTCTTCAATAGAGTCCGAGAGACAAAAGAACGATTTTACAATTACATCTGCGAAGAATAGCGAGTGCTTCTATTCATTAAAATCCCTGAAAAGTCGATTTTCTCGGAAAGCAATGGTAGCCACAAGAGATTCGACTTTTCAATCAACAAAACTCTTTCGCAACTTCTGACGGAACAATTGTCGGCAGTCGTTCTTAAGTCGTTTATATACTGCCGTTTTAACCGGATTGTGTCGCTTGAAGTTGATTCGAAATAATTCCACGTTGCTATTTGTAGCGTACCTAATCTTCTTATACTAACTTTTGACGAAAATATCCATGTAATCAGGTATATCACATTTTCCCAACATATGAAATTAGTATTTATAAACGAATAAGTTTATAAGTATGTGAACATTAAATTGACTTCACACGATTTGAGGATAGTCCACGTTTTTAACATTTTGAATATCAAGTTGATTTCAGTCTTGAGCTCTGGAAAGTCGAGAAGTGCACGGATGTTTATAAAATATACAGACTCAGATTACAAAATAAACTATATTAAAAATAAATAAATATAAAAAATATATATTGTATATTAATATAATTGTTGATTTTATTAATAATATTATTAATATAATTATTAATATATTATTAATAATTATATAAAATTATTATTAATATATTATTAAAATATTATATATTTAATAATATAATTTCAGACTATATGTATAAAACTTCACTCATAAAGGGAATAATAGATCTTTTTGTGATAAACTGATATATAAACGAAAAGATGAAAAAAAAAATAATTCTGTTTGTAATAAATCTAGTGTATTATTTTTATACTTTATTATTTTTTAATATCTTAATATAATTTATATTATTTTTTATTGTCTTAAGATATTTAGTAAAATGTCTTATAATATTTAGTAAAATTATTCTTAACCGAATAAATAAAATCATCTACAAATAGGAGTCGAAATCCTTATGGACCACGTGTCATTCAGATATGAGTGGCATGACAGTCAAAGTGTTAATAAAGAGTGTATTCTCATTAAACTTTCCTCGTCGGATTAAAAAGATGACTATGATGAGACAAACAAGCCCTCCCTGTATAAACGAAAGTGACATAGGCCAATGACGATCGCATTCTGATTTCGCTAATCAATCATCGATATGTTTACAAGACTCCTGTGAAGACGTGCCGCGGCTGTTTATTTAGCATTCGAGCTTCGCTTTGAGACGAACTGACTCGCCCCGTTACCACGAATTCCCATTTCCATTACCAGAGACTCGTGCCCGACTCCGGTTCGTCGCTCTACGCAGAGGTGGCCGTGTCTATCTAGATGGCGTAGAACCGACGAGTAGAAATTCGTGTACCGCGAAGGACCCTTAATACTGGCGTTTCCCAAATTTACTCAGGTGACGAGGGCCACTAGAAGAGACCGAGAGCAACGGGGTGGAATGGTAAATGGCGGGCAGAGAGGGGTTACTTGGATCTCACTCGATCCATCGATCCGTAGAGACCCGTCGTGACCCTCCACGGACTTTGTTGCGACGTTGTCGTCGTCGTCGTTGCCGTCGACATCGTCGTCGACATTCAAAGGCTACACCATCGAGAAACGCCGGGGACGGCGACGTGCATTGAGACATTGAATGGTAAAGCTATTGCCATCGGCTGTGAACGATCGCTAACGCGGACCAGAATTTCACTGATCGATCATCGATCAGTGACGTTTATGTACGAGATACGATAGCGAGGACTTGTGGATCGATTACCTGTATTACCTACTCCATTTTTGGCTTTTAAATACATGCATACTCGACCAAAAAGTTTCGCAATTTCCGCCTTCTCGATTCATCGTGATTCTAGCAATTCTCTGTGCAGCTATGACGGACTGTCAATATAACATTTTAATCATCAAATGGATACATCGCTATTACGTCAATGATGTATTTCATTGCAATTTTCATTTGTGTAACACAATGCAATTGTTTTACATGGCTACGACAATCACGATTTTGCAGATAATGATGCATCCGACATGAAGCATACGAATTATTGTAACAATATTATAATAGTGTAATTACAATCATCATGTTATCGTTACAATTAGGCGAGCCACATTTCTACTGTAATACGAAATAAATGAATACCCATAGATGGAATTAAAATTTTTAAAAATTCTATCTTTTAAAAGGTTTTTATCGAGCAGCGTAACGGTATTCTGTTACTTGTTGCCACACACGTGTCTCCTTCCAGACGATAAATTTCTTCACAGTTTTATGTGCTACATATATTTATACTAACTAGCGAAACCGCGCATCCGGTAACTTCGATTTTCGTTCTCACGATTTTAACGAGGTACAGGAAAACACACGTGGTGGACGATTTTAATTAAAACCCGCTGGGTTTTGTCGACGGCACATTAACCGTTGATTAACAGCATGGCTCCTCCTCTCGTTTCTTCGTAATGTGTCTTTTTTATAGAGCGTAACTCCGAGCAAGTTTTTCTTTACAAGAAAATTAGTGCTCAGGCTCTTAAATGATTCCGATGACCCGAGAAGATAGCTAGCCTTACTTCAGAACACTTTGGAAAGACACGAATGGCTGCCGAAAGAGACATAAGTACGTAATAAATTGTACAGTTCTTGTATTGTTAAAAGTTTAAGAATTGAAACTAAACACAAACATAATAAAATACCGAAATTATTAATTATACTGCATGAATTGCGTAATACCCTTAGCATTTCGAAAAGAAATGACGAGAAATGATTAATTAACAGGTAATTGGCATCAATGTATCGTGAAATAATACGTTTAACGAGGTTTCGTTATGCCTCATACAATCACACGCGCCGATGTTCCGATGTAGCATTTACTCATCGAGAACGATGCAAAGCATGAAATGGATACTCGCGCATCACGCGCGTGTTTAAAAAGCGAGATGCAAAAGCGCACGACATGAAAGAGGATCAATAGCCACATTAACGTTCTCTGACGGGTAATTAGCGGAGATGCGAGTTGAATTACCGTATAGATGTTGGCAGGTACCAAGTAGCTTTTCGAGCGGCCGGCGGTGTAAAAGCTTTCAACGAGCAGAGCGGCAAAGCAAACATTGGTTACAAATGGAAGGCCGCGTTACCATTTTTCCCCTCTCGCTTTTCTCACGGCGGGCCCTCCGCCTTTGCTCCTCTCTCATCTCGCACCACTCTCCATGTTGCTTTATTTCGTTCGCCTTTGCCGGTCAACCTTCGTCTCTTCGTTTAAGCGGGGGCACGTGCAACCACGTCTTCCGCATAAGGGGATGGCACACTTTCACCATCCTCTTTTTCCAAAGGGCGCACGAACGGCCCACGAGGACGAGTGGAAAACGATCTTGACGACAATTTCATTTCCTCTTATTGCCAGCACGTGTCGGCGATTCGTTTATCCGCTATCGTATATCGAGGACGCTCCATGTTTCACACGTTGCCACGGGAGTGTATTAATCTCCGCCAGCGAGACAGAACTGTCGATATATTTGTCGACAGCGTTTCTTGTCAACGCGAGAAAGCTTGCCATCAAAACGGATTCTCACAAACTATTCGCGTAATTTCCCCTTAATTTATTTCAATGAAATTTTCAAATCTTCTATAATAAAATCAAGATTTCTCGGAGACGTATAGAGACTCAATTTTCGTGAAACTTTATCGCTTATCCGCAGTGCAATTACATTTGATATCAAATTTAGGACTAATCCCTGCGTTAGATAGTAATCGGCTCCCCAACGTTGATTGCCCCCGCGTAATACCTTCCGTTTCCGCCACCCTCGCTACGATAGAGCTCGGCACAACCTGGCATATCCAATTCACCAAATACATCGCCACGGTATATCAAAGTTTGGCTACCAACAAGCTTCAATGAAGTTTCCATATTCACGTAGATCAAGCGTTTAAATTTTACCTCATACGTGCATAACTCACATATAACGGGAGTACTCGGGATGTATACTTCAAATTTTATCTATTTTAATCCATCTGTAACATCCATATATTGTATATGCTACAAATGTAAATCTAGTTACAAGAGAATCACATACAATTTTAGGAAGTTACTTCTCATATATTTGTAAGTAAATTGAATTAATTTTATGAAATGGCTCCTAAAGTCCTTTCTCCTTTTCACGTTCTTTAGAATGATGTATAACATCCTATGTAATTGCGATACAACGGAATACTCATCGAGCTTGGAAAGGATTTCCATGTTCGTGCAAAACGATCGTATCGTCTCGCGGATAGTGGAATCGGCGGAATGCGCGCATCGCCCACTTAAAAGCCACGAGGTATACACGCGGCAACGTAAACGTATTATAAACGGACGATAAATCGAGGGTCCCGTAGATTATCCTTGTACACGACCTGGCGGGGAGAACTTCATTACCGCTTCGTTCGGTCTTGCATAAACCATTTAACTCAAACCTCCGCGGTTTCTAGGCGGAGTCGACGCCTCGTACTAAATCTGCCGCTAAGCGAGTTCCGGTTCCAGCGCGGAGATTTACGTACTCCGGAGGCAAGCAGCACTGGTACGTTACTTACTCCCGTGTTCTCTGCGAGCCTCCTCCGCGACGTGTACTCACCACTCTATCCTTGGAGAGGTAAGACGTAAAGAGGGAAGCACTTATATCTCTCTCCGCGAACGGCTAACGTCAATTTCGCGTAGCGATTTACTTACGGCCAACACCAACTAATTTGTACCGCGGAGTGCAATCTTGTACCTCGAGAGATATCTCGAGGCAGAGATTAATGATAACATTGTCGGCCTGCGTTAGTCGTATATCGTTTCACGTGAAAATATCCTTTTGTAATTTGCACACGTTCAAAAATGCATAAAAAAATCTAATTAAAGTGAATACGTTAACTTTAACGTATCCGTTGAATATCAATGGGCAAAAACATAAGAATAGAGATTAATAATTGGTTAATTAGATAGATAACTTATAAGCATTTAATGTTAATCAAAGAACAATTCATATTTTTTTAAATCCAGATGTGCTAAAAACATACAATTTTATTCTTGCTCTTTTGATCTCAAAAAGGAATCCGCGTTTAAACAGTAACCTCGTCTAATTTCTGCCATGTCCTAAATCACTGAAAGAGCTCGAGCGAATAAATAACTAACGTGTCCTTATTAATCTAAATACGAACAAGCACACAGATCGAAGAATTATCTAGGACAATGGAAACATATATATATCGTGCACACTCATATATATAAAGAAATAAAGCTAGTATAAGATTATACCATAATCGCTTAAAATAGCATAGTATGAGAATTATATTTTTAAAATCACACAAGATAGAGCAAGTCAAACGACTTTTAAATTTAATAGTAGCAATATATCGAGGTCAGTAATAATATGTCAATTTACAATAAAATTTTCATGATAGCTTTATTGATCTTCGAATAAATATTATAAAACCGAGAGACTCCGTGACATGACAAACAATTTTCCTCGATTTCTAAGAAATGGTTTCCTGCAGATGCCAGTAAGTATAAAAAGGATCGAATCTACAGATTACAGCTTCTAATTCCAGAAAATGAATATCGTCACGTGTGGCACAATGTAGCATATTTAATTCCCGTCTTAAGGCGGAATATCCAGTTTCTCGAAAAACCGTGCGGCGTCGTCGACGTCACCACCGACATCGTCGTTTTCTTCTTGCTCGTCGTCGTCGTCGTGGACGAGGGTAGTCACAGCATGTTTACACAATGTCAGCGCCCGTGTTTGCCCTCGACGCCTTGAATTTCCTATTCTCCCCTTTTTCTGATTCAACAACGAGTTCCTCCGACCTGGTTTCCAAACTGAAAATGGATTTCAGATGCGCTGTTACCGCGCTCTGATTGTTAACGTCTTGACGACGGATCGATGGCCAACAAACGGCACTCGTGACGATGTTATAAACGAGGTTTTTACGACTTCGGAACAGCAGTGTCGAATTTTACAACAATATTAACGTCCTACTATAGCAGAATAAACTGTCAACTTCAACTATACTTCCCAACTTGTAAAGAAACGGCATTATACGGCTATTAAAATCCCATTGAACTCGCGATGACTATAGCAAACGTTGATTTCTATCGTTTTATTTTATCCTCAATCGTAGTTACATTCTGTTATTTTTATAGGCACGTAAAAAATTCACATTTATATAAATCCTTATTTTATATATAACCTTTCTTTTATAAGCCGTGTTTATCTCTTCTTATCTTTTTTCACAACTTATGTCAACGTAAAGAGATTTGGAATTCGCATCGGCGGACAGCTTATCGTCTTCGGGGAGAAAGTTATCAAGTACAGGTTATCCTTGAAAATCCGTAAAATAGACTCCGTCTGTAAGCCAGACTCGTACACCTAGCTGCATCCCGTAACGTTAACGGAAAATCGAAGATGCTTACCATAAAGTCCCTCTAAAGCTCCAAATCCCACGTGTCCTGTCGCCTTTTCCTCGGTCTAAGGGATTGAAAAAGCATCATAGCTCTAGAAGTCTCTCTCTACCGGAAAAGAGAGCGCAAAAGCGAGAAAGAGAAGAACCTGATATTACCTTTTCTTACAAAATATCACAGCAAAACTGCGCTTTACTAAAAGTCAAAGTATCCAAAACCTATTATTTCTAACGACAAAAGAGATCATCAAAAGAATTTTCAATCTCTGTATTTATATATAAAATTATTATAATAAACAATATTATGATAAGCAGAGATATACAAAGAAAAAAAATTAATTTTTCTATGCTAAAATAGAATAAAGATTTGTTTTAGCAAATCTGCACTCTTATATTAAATTCGTTAGGTATTATATAATACTTAATATTCGGTAAGATAATCGAGTTTGCTAATGGTCTAAATCCATTTGCGAGAACTTTGTCTGTATAATCAGCGGATAATGTAACAGAACACATCTCAGTATAGCACGTAGCTACTTCCCACGATGCGAGTTGTAGTTTATACTTAAGTAAACCCAAGGCACGCTTGAATATATCCGAAGTACCAAAGTCAGTAAACTCTGCAAAAAATCTAGTAAAATCGTGTACGTGTTCCACATAAAGATCGAGAAGGCGTTCGTAGTGAAGACGAGGTAAAAATATAGACGGAAAAGAGTACATTACTTCGATACTATTTAAAAAACCAAAAATTCCGAAATACGCAAAAAATTAAAAATATGTTAAATTAATTATAGAGAAATAACTTTTTAAATATAAAAAATGACTTCTATATATTAATTATCAAGTAACATATATTCTTCTCAAATTGTTTCTTCTGTGTTACCAGCGTATAATTTAATTACGCGTTGTGATTAATTTAACAGATTATAATCATCTTATCGTAATTGGATTAGATTTTGATTATTAATTTTTCGTTTGAATACTTCGCATAATCGATGAATCGCGTAATGGGCGCGTCTGGTTTTTTCCGATTTGACGAGCTCGTCTAATTTTGGAGCACATCTGCGGTGATTTAGATTCGAAGGGGGGCCCCTGGTTTCTTTCTACGGATAATGAAAGAGGAGAGACGGGGGTCTCTCGAGGAGAGTCACGCGCCTCCTCACGCGTGCACGGAATAATCCCCCTGGCCGAACAGAGTAAAAAATACTCGAGAGAGATTTACGTTGAGCGTACAACTGTCACGAAACTCTCGAGTGCTCGCGCTCATCGAGAGAGAGTCTCTCTTTTGCGGCGATCTGACTCGAACGCGTAACAACAATGATATAGCCGACCGTATACGCTGGATATCGACACCTCGACGAGCCCGCTGGCTTTTCCAGGAGGCAAACAATCTTTGTATATCCAACGTGTCCGTGACCATTATCGATTCTCTTTCGAGAGCCATAGGAAGCTCTCGAGGGTGAATGGACGATGAGAGAAAACGAAGAAAAGAGGAGCACGAGAAACGAGCGAAGCGGCCGCTCATTTCATAACGTTTAACAAATATCAAGGTGATACAGGCCGGAGGGAGGGAGGGTGAGAGACTGTTTACGGATGCTAATTCGCTGCCGGTGGGTGAATAATTTAATGGGGTTGTCAAGGCGGATATTCTGACGCGCCGCCACGTCGCGTCGTGTCCGTCGCCCTGAGCATCGACCCTTATACATCGCCTCCGATATTAAGCTCTAAGTTGTACGTTTTGTCACTGTGTACACTGGGATTTGGCCCGACTTCCCGAGCAAACACAGTTGCACCCCGACCCGCGACGCACCATAGGAAGCCCCGTTTCTCACGCGACGCAATAACACGACTTGGAGTGGAGATGGACGCGATGGACCATTCTTCTATCCTGCAATTCCGAGACGGAAAAAACTGCAAGCGGAACTGCTCGCGACGATTTATGGGTATATATATACGTGAACGCGTCAATGTCTGAATCGTACACGACGATGGAAGGCACGTCGTTTGGGAGGACGCGTCAAAAGCCGCGCGCGATTCTAATTTCTGAATAGCGGCGTGATGAAATTCGATCTAAACATGTGATCCCGCGAGCTTCTCTCCCAGGATAAATGCGCTCGTTTTGCTGAATGGCGCGTATATAGGCGCCAGGTGAATTTCGTGGCGCCAGACGCGACACGAACAGAAGACACCGCACAACCCCCCTTTTGGATTCACCTATACGCAGACTGCGAAGTTACCAGTGTCGTGTCCGCGTATACATCCACCGTGTGCGGCAACTTACGGTCGCGGTTACGCACGCGAAGCGTTAACTCATGCACGCATGTGCGCCCGCCCGACGTACTGTATACGTACGTACCGCATGCTCTACCTACCGCATGGTGTGTATTACAGCCAGGTGTAGAGCGGGAACACGGTGCTCGTGTTCCTGACGGGCGCGCGGCTCCCCCCCGTGACGTGTGTTCCGCCGGATAGGTGGAGTAGGTAGAAACTGCTGCACCCGGGAGTCTGGTTTACATCTGAACGTGACAAGGCCGCCCCGCGCGCGCACCGGTTTGTCTTTATGTCATGGGAAAGTCTATACCGGCGGGCGCGCGAGCGAACGTCTAGATCCGACCAGGCATTATCGACTACGCGCGATATAGCCACGATATGAATGTCGAACTAATTGCGAGCCGCGCCTCCCCGGCGCCGACATCAGCACCGGTACGTCGCCGATCCCTTTGAAGCGGAAACCGGCAGGATTTGCGCCGACGAAAAACTTGTATAACGAACGCGCGCGCGACGTCCTGTTTATAACGACCTGCGTGCCTTGTTTAATCAAAGGGATCGGTAGAGAAAGTTCAAATTGATTTTCTGTCAATATCTACGCCTGTCCGGAAAGCGCATTGCTGTCGCTCTTCATTAATCCTCATGAAAGCGAGTGGATGTAGTCGTATTTTTTAATAGTACTTCAATGTCATTATCACTCCTTGCTACGTAATGCAGGTGAAACTCGTATGTGATCATACATCTACTCACATATCTATCACTAGAAATATATAATCATTATATTTTCCAGATACAGACGTCATGTCCCCTAAACTCTCCTGGTTTGGATTAGAAACGCAAATAATTTTCATGGGTATCGTAGCTTGTTTCCTTCGACAAACGTCGGGACTTCCATCGGCAAACGCATCTCCCTCTGTCCCCTTTCGCAACCCTATTTGATGCTTCCCCAGTCACGCTACGAGAGAAAGAGAGAGACAGAAAAAGAGAGAGAGAGAGAGAGAGATTCGCGCTTCTCGCGTCCTGATATTCATTACGAATTCACACGAGCCACCAGTCAACGTTTGAAGCGTCGGAAAGTCGTGCTGTCTTTGTCCCTGTCTACGAGCCGACAATTGCGTCGGTGGCGGCGCAAACACGGACGAGCGCGGTAGACAATCGAATTTCAATTTAGATCCGTCGAAGCGCTACTTCCCGTTACACGGTTGAACAAGCAATCCTTTCCATTAATACGACAATGGTGCTGCCCGCTCTCTGACGTATTTACCCCGCGTCGGGCTCGCGCGCGCGGAATGATGACGCCTCACCGTCGACGGGACACGTGCACCCCACAACTGGAATCTATTTTCCATAAGTACCAGATTTCCACCCCCTTTCTGCCGCTTCTTTCTCTTCTCCCGAGATCGTTGTGGTTCACCGGCGAAAACGTCCCGTTTCTTACTCGCAAGCGTGAACACCGACGGCAAGATCTATGAACCTTCACGAGAATGCACATCGCGAGTACAATGCGCGCGCTTCGTTCCGTCTCTCTGGCACGCGCCGCGATATATGTCACTTTGCATAATGCAGGAGCTCTTTCCTTCCGGCGCGATTTTGGGAGCGAACGGGAGGAAAAGAGGCCGCGCGCCGTCTCTTTCGTCTTTTCCCCGCGAGTTCTATATTGTAACGTTTCCTGCTCTTTGCCGGAGCACTCTGTAAACATGACACCGCCGGAGATGACATGTAATATGTAAAACGCGTATACATATGTAACGCGTGGAAATAAGATACGTCGGAGTGCTATTTGGTGATAGGAGCTGTGCCCGCGATGAAATTTGATTAGAACAATTTATTTAATGGCGCATTTCTGAGTTATTGCCTACATTGCTAGATGTTGTAATATATTATGCAAGTACTAGCAAAAATATTAAAAGTCAAATCGCGTTAATAATTAAAATCTACTTCTACGCCGGTGTGTCATATATATTTTATGCGTTGCACAATGAGAACATTAAATTAGATTGCTACAATATAATGACTACAATTTAATTCTCGCTACGCAAAAATGCAATTACATTGGCGTTTTCCCTGTTTCGCATTATTCTAACCCAGTAACAAGATAGCTGCAGTTTCAGTCGAGACGGACTACTCCTTCGAGAACGTATCAGAATCGAAGGGAGAGACGGGAGAAGCGAGCGGACGAGCAGGCGAATGGAATCTACATATTCATCGGATCTTAACGGAACAGCCCTTGAGGCGTATGTACCGCGGGCGAACTTCCTCGCCACGGAACATAGACAAAACAGGTTCCCGGCAGCTTGCATACGTAACATAATGGCGTGGATTACGATGTGACGCTCAAAAATCGCAAAACGGACGAGCGACACTTCTTTCCGATAGATAAAATTTCCTCGACGTGGACACGCGTGCATTCGGCGATGGAACGCGTTAAAAATGCAAAGAATTTTTCTCGAGGTTCCTTCGCTCTTTCTCTCCCTCTCTTTTTCCTTCTCTCGTCTCTCGTGTACTTATTTAGTCGAACCGTCGACATAGATGAAAGCCGGAGGGGACGAACGAAAGAGAGACTGACGAGAGAAAGATCGAAGCAGAAAGAAAGGCCCATCTGCATATTCATCGGCTCCTAGGCGCGCCGCCCTCGGGACATGTACGTTGCGCGAACGGCTCCTTTTATATGAACGCTCCTTTCCGGAACCGATGAAGGCGCATACCGCGCGCGTGTATATATCGTACACTCGGCCGGAGATAGCCAGGGCGCAAGTCCTCCACAGCGCGCCGTCTTAATTAATTCCCGCAATTTCCTTTCGTGTTACCGGTGGTATTACGCAAAAACTTAATTACGTTATGGCGCTGCACCCGGCGGAATAGAGCGATCCGGGTATCTCCGATTCCGACGCTTTCAGAGCCGCGGGAACCAGCGCGATCGCGAGACAGCGATTTGCAGTCAGACAACGACTGCATTTTTAAATCGAGTCATATCCGCGTGTCAATTAAATCCCGATTATCGTTCGTGCTTCCAATAGCGCGTGATTAATGTATCGCCCGCATCCACGGTACGCGATATCGGTCCCTTTGCTCTTCGTTCGGCAACGTGGTTCGAAAATGCGCCTGGATAGTCCTTCTCCCAGTCCGCCGGCTATCGGGAATAATCAACGTTGCCTATGATACACGCCTCGTTTCTCTGCCATACCACATGCACGATGTCTAGCGGACAAAAACATTACGATGGCTCGTAATCAAAATCGGTCGCGCGATAACAAAGGATGAAGAAAATCGATGGTAACATCATTGGTTTACCGCACATCCCAACGATACTCGAACGGCATTGAAAAAACAATTCTCCGTCGGCGTTGTGACGAGAGCAGTGGCTTTTCGACCAGTCCTCCCTCTCTTTCCCTCTCTCACACGATTGCTCGATCGAACCGACACCGCCAGCGAGCCGCGGGAATAGTCCTAGAGAGAGAGAAAGAGACGCTGAGAGTGAACGAGACCCGGGCCGGATCTGCGGGGCATTATTTATTATTAACGATATTCATGTGCTTGTCAATAGCAGAGATTTCCACTCGGTGCGATGATATCGACTGACATGCGGTTAAACCGAGTGACATGCGGCTGCGGCGGAGTCCGCCGACGTCGGCGTCGGCCCGACCGCCGCGTGTGTCGTCCTCTTTCTCGCCCAACCCTCTTCCTACATTGTAAACGTTCGACGCTTTATTTACACGCGCTACCCCAGCCGGTTCTCAAATCGCACGCGCCATCGATTTCGATCAGCTCGTGTCCCCGACGGGATTGCCTCGTCGAGTCGCGCGCGAGAGCGACTTCCAAGCCACCGAAATCGGCTTTGCGTCGGCAATTCAGACGCTTTAGCGGGGATGCCGCCCGATTAACTCGAAATGTGCCTCGATTAACCGTCGAAGCGTCAAAAAGTGAAACAAACCGGATATAAGTATATCCGGCTTATCGCCACGGAAATGGCAGGTCCGCTGTTGCCACGCTCGAACGCACAATTCGTCTTCAAGTGATTGCTTTCGAAGATGTCTTCCAATATAACCTGATTTCGAACATAATGATAATATTTACAATCTCAAATGATCCGAGCAAAATATCAACTTTCAAGGAACAGAATATATTCTTCGTATTAAGAAATAACAATTAATTCGTTTCATAAAAATGTTAACTAACATGTTTTACGAGAACAAAGACATCGTGAAAGATTCATTACACAATATATATATTCACAAAATAATACACCGCGAAAATACACCAAAAAAGTCATTGTGGTTTGTTAGCTATTATGAAGCATTTAAAAATTGTCCAAATAAATGTTCGAAGCGTATTTTCACCCAGCGCGCTTTTCTCGTATCCAAGCCCTCTGTGCCACGGAAAAAATTAACTGCACTGCATTACGCTCGTTAGCTTGTCGAGAGCGAAAGCAAAGAGAATACCGTGGATTGTATAAAGAAGGGCTCTCCACGCGGAATCGATCCGGAAGTTCTCGCCGGTACTGAGTTTAGTCCGCGCCAGAATTGGTTTCGGACTTCCTCTCGGCGAGCCGCGCCTTCCTTCTCGTTTTTTTTTTTATTATTCGCGTTTCGATTTCCTATGCTGTACTTCCTGCCGATTAAACAACGAACAAATGCTAACAGTCATTAAGGCCGATAATTACGTGCGAGATTTTATGAAATTCCAATTGCCATTGGAACGTTTATCGACTTAGGCTACAATAGAAATAGAATCAACCAAAGCAACAGTCGAGACAAACAGAATTATCGTGAAGCAAAGTTTGTTACGTATTGAAAAGGTCTTCTGCAGTTTGTCGTAAAATGTTTCCTTCTTACTGAGCGACCGTCCTTTATAATGCACTTTTCTGTAACCTCTGTGAGACTTTCTATATACTCCCCGTTCTAAAATGTGTTATCTCGCAACCGAATAAAGTTAGAGACTATCTTTCTGAATTTCAATGTCGAAGGGGTAGTGGATAAAGTGAAATACCCGATCTGAGAAATAAGGATAAAGTACTTTCATCTTCCGCGTAAAGAGATCCCCAGTTTAACATTTATTAGAAGCTCACCCGTGTATTGCATTACTTATTCCCGTGTGTCCGTTTATCTGCATGACAAGTTTTATAAAACTTATATCACTATATCTCATAGAAACTCACCGTAATAGCAAAATAGAGAAAAATTTTGTTTACCTGAATTTAAAGTAGCGATTTAAAGTTGCTTATACATCGTTTTATATATCGTTTATACATCACTTATATATCGTTTTACATATAATAAAATGCGAAATAAGAAATTCTATCGTTTATTCTATAATACCTTATTGATTTTTGTTGCCATCGTTTCTGTCTTTTAATTTTAATTAAAGTATAGACAAGTGTGTTGTGTGTGTATCCAATACAGCATGTCATTCCGAGATTTGTGCGTGTTTCTTGCGTATGATGTCTAAAGCGAACAAAAGCTTTAGACAAAACAAGAACCGAGTTGAATACATGTTCCGTCAACTGAAACTAATGAATGTTTCACGGAGAAATCTATCTTCCAGACAACAGATTGCACTTAACTAATACAAAGCATATACAAGAGTGCATATGTATATGCAAAATTGGGAAAAGTATCGTGTATGTATAATGATGCGCAAGCGGATCCACAAAATGCATCTGTTCATATACAAATGCATGCTATCTTTCCAGATCGTCTAACATTTCTTCGCATTTGTTTAAAAACCTCGCTATATTCAAAAACAAATTTTTAGACTTCTTTCGTCCTCCTCTTCCTCCTCTTTGGCCTTTCCGCCGTGATCTCATTCCCTTCTTTTTCTCCTCTCCTCCTCCAGTTCTTCTTTTTTCTTGTTCCGTCTGTACCATCTCTCTTTTAAATTTATTTTCTTGTATCTAACCTTCACTTTGTTGTCATCTTTTTCCCTTTCTTCTCTTACTATCTCCTTTAATTTTTGCTATATCTTTCTTTTTTCATCATAAATTATCTTCTATTATAATTCTTCTCTTCAGTTCTTTCTTTTTGCTCATTATCAGCCCTTTTGCTTCCTATCTCCGCTATCACCATATTTTTACTTTCGTTTAACTTATATTTTATTTGCTTTCTTTACACTTATTTCTATCTTTATATTGTCTCACTTTATGTATTCTCTTACTTCTTGTTCTCAAATGCATGCTGCTATCTTGGTCCAGCAGATCAGTTTTGAGTAGCTTTGTGCAATAATGTCGACACTGTCTATTATCGAAAATTGATAGATCTCGCGCTGTTGTTCATACAAAAGGCGAAGCGATTGGCGGATTAGCAGATCAGGGTATTGTCGCTTCGGAAGGGAAGTCTGGTTCAACGTCCCGATGATGCCTTTATCAGGCACTGACAATCACTGTGGAACGCACAAAGCCGATCGTAAAGTTCCAATTAACGAGGAAGAGAATCTCCATGGACGAGTCTGATCAGACATTGTTGCGAAGACGATCGTCGAATAAACATGCTCGACTTAGGGAGGCCACCCTTGTTGCACTACTAATGCAAATTCCTTGGATTTTATTAACATTCTTCATAAGATCCTTTTCAGCGCTTTCTATTTGAATTTCCTTATTTGACGGACATAGTCTAACGTGGTAATTACGTCAGATTTAAAAGAAAATTGTATGTATCGATTGTTACTTCGTAATTTATAATTCGTGAAAGTGACTTTGATTAAAGTGGAAATAAAATTGACAGTTCCAACTCACGGGTTTATTTTGTGTGAAATCCCTTACTTAAATAAAAATAAATTTAATAAATGTGCTTTAAAAGCAAAACACTCTTGAAAGCGTCTTATGTTCTTCTATTCTTGGGTAATTTTACCGTAGCTCAGTAAATGGAGCGAAAAAGGAATTTCGCGAAAAAAATCGTAATTTCTATGCTACGAAAAAAATTATTCGCGGCATAAATATACGAGTCTTTCACGAGAGATCGTATAATACGATCGAATCGATGGCGTTATGTCTTCGGATACGCGTGCACCGGCACGAGCCTTTACGCGGGATCGTTTCGGGCGATAATACGTTAACGGACGATTTAACGCTTACCCATACATTATTTACCGCATGCGCCGAATAATGTGCAGAGAGGTTATACGGAGAAACTTTGAATCTCCGTCTCATTCTTCATAGAAATGAGAGCCCCGCGAAACGATAGAATATTCCGTTCTGCAGCCTCGATAAACCCCACCGTCTCGATTCTAAGTTGGCGCATTTTACGACGGTTACCGCCGATCGGATTATATTCTCCCTCGGCACGAAATCCACGCCCGTGCGCCTCGCACTCGCCGTTTGTTTCGGTAAAAAAGAAAAGCTCGAGTTTCCACGAGAAAATAATAATGAGCGTGGGCGAAATAGGTCAAGCTGTTTGCTCGGGTCGCGAGGGGTCACGTGGAATCAATAGGACTTTAATAAAGGGACCCGGCAGTCCTTAACAAAGCTCTATTGTGCCATCGTTATCATGTAACACGATACGGCATCCTTTCAAGAATCTGGAGATGCTTTTCTTTCACGAGATCTCTTTCTACTCCATCAAGAACAGGTACGAGCCTGCACCTGAAGATCGAATTATATGTTGAATCCCGAAGGAAGAAAATATGATCCACATATGAGACGTCTAGCCTCAAATTCGATATATAATAAAACGCAGAGCAATTGTACTAATTCAAAGCAGCGCGTCAGATTCATCATCAGATAGACATCCTCGTTACCGATCGCGCGAAAATAGCTCAAGGGCGAAATTGCGTCCCGCCATCAGTGAATAAAAGTTTCATCTATATGTGCGCACGTGTCAGCTGGCTCGACATTGACGAGCGACCGTATAGAACCAGAAAATATCAGTCTCTCATATTACCAACGAAGGATTTGCCGCCAAACGATATTGGCCGATGATAATTCCCGCGGCCGCGGGCTGAAATCGAGCTTAAAAAATGAACGGGATATGTGCGTGCGTGGGTGCGTGCACACACGTGCACGCGTGCGTACGACGTACGCACGGAACTTGGCTGGTAGGAACGAGTGATGGTGGTGGTCGTGCCGAATATAACGATTGCCGCCAAATTGCAGCGCCCCGTTCTACTTGCACGCGAACGACCACGGGTACCGCAAAACCATAACACGACACCGTATAAAATACAGTACGATGCCGCCGCAGGCCGTCATCTGCCCGTGACGGCAACAACCTCTTCAAGCCGCCACCCCCGAAGCTGATTAATTGCTACACGTGTCCGTCGAGCGCGTGTTATTTTTCAGGGCAGCGAAACACCCCCGTTTTGAAGCCTCAAAGCCGTTCGATCATTCAGAGATCGCTACCGAGATACAGCTTCTGGTCTGGTACTATAACCGGACTGCATACCCATGAATCATGCGTCTGTATTTAATCCTAAAATGCTTGCGGGCTTGCTGGTATAATTTGAAACTTCCAACCTGCACAATCAAGTTTGCGCGCATCCAAGTTAAATAAACTTACAGCAACAAGTATTTCATATTCCAGTATCTTTCTAAGATTAAATAAGCTTCAAGTTTTTTTTT
>NJRP01000011.1:149638-165396 GCA_003063835.1 Aphaenogaster floridana | reverse complement strand
CAACGCAACGCGACGCGACGCCACGGCCGAAAAGGGCGGTCCAGGAAGGCCTCGCGCGTTTATCGGCATCAACGGCGAACGAGGCGTGTGTCCCCTCTGTCGATTCCCCGGGTGCAATGTCGCCCGCCCGTCGCGCGTTTTCTCGGTATAGAAACGCTGAAAGCCCGATAACGTCACGAGAGCGGAAGGCGTCTCCTCTCCACCCTCGGTGACGGGCACAGGCACCCCGTACGCTTTGTTATTTCTCCTACAGTCTCGTCTTTTTTTTACTTCTTCCTTCGTGAAAATATTACGGGCTTGACTGCATCGGTGGTAGCTGTGTCGCCACCACCATCGCTCCCGCCGCGCGGGGGTGCATAAATTTAAGGAAATTGTTTCTACCGTAGCGAGGCAACGTGAATGAGAAAGTGCCTCGCAACTAATACGCGAGCCGTGTCCTTGCGGTCGTCGAGCTTGTCTTAACGGCTGGCAGGTCTCGAAAATTGGATCCGCCTCGATCGGTCGTTCGTAATCATGAAATCTCCGCGGTTTCTCTCTCTCTCTCTCTCTCTTCCTTCCTTACTCTGGTGTCGGGAAAATTGGATGAACAAGCTGGTTACGCTTTCGCAATGGCCGGCTATTTATGGTTCCACCGATATGATTAGATGTGCGCACGTAATAAGCTGTGTGCACGAGCACATTTCGCGATACGCGAATATGGCTCGTTCGCCTTAGTAAGCATGTTATGCGAACTGATTTCGACCGTATTCTCTTTCGCTGGCGTTACCGTGCGTATGCGTGCTTTAGAAATTGCGAGGTATTTTAATGAGAGCCATTTATGCGTTTACTCTTCCACGTAGAACCAATTATAATAGATAATGCCGCATGGAAATTTAATATCGAATATGAACCTTCCGTGCAATGCATACGAAGATGAATAGATAAATAGATAATTGACAGATAATTATTCTTGTTACCATATTAGTCATCAATCATCGTTTCAATATATCCGCCAGTGTCTTCCAGGAAAGCTTCAGCTGTCTTTGCTATTCATGACGTCCGTCAGGCCCTCAGCGCGGTACTGACCCACGGGTCCATCATAGCGACGTCGATCGCTCGGTAATTTCCTTCGCGGTCTGCTTACCGTGCAATCGAGTCGGTCAAAGGCGATGCCCATCGGCCGCCAATATAATTACTGGCCGCGTCGTATGCCGCGCCGCGTCTCGCCTATCGTACGCGGCTCGCATACGTGCTGGCCGCACATTGCGTTTGAAGTCCGTTCGGAATTGCCATTAGCCCTGCTGGCCGATACAAGGGATCTCACCCTGTGCCTGTAAAGAGAGACCCTCCCCCCGAGAACGATCGGCTGGCCGATGGATCGGCATACAGGGTGGCCGAGAGCCGGTTATTGAAATTCTAAAATGATTTTATACCAAGTGACAGGTAATAACCGACGCTTCACGAGCGACTTACGAGCGAGCGCGGTAACGATGTGAATATTTAATCCTGCGAGTCAGTCCTCTGCGTCTTTGCCTTTTAGCGCAACTTGGTCGATCGAACGCGCGTCCCGAGGCATTGACGAGTTGAAAGATGGGCATTAACAAGCATTAACGACGAACGAGTCTACCGCCTGTCTATCCTGACGATAAAGTATTTTTGAAGCCAGTGTAGAGAGTGTCGATTATCGGGCTGCCGATTACATGAAATATTTATCAAGTAGAATCGCTTCGTGAGCGATGAGTCGTGTCGTGATTAACATTACAGCAGTGACAGTAGCGACACTGTTTTTGTAAATTTTTCTATTTTCTAATCAAAATATTCTTCCTCATTATTATTCAGTTCTAATTATCAAATTTCTAATTCAAATTATTTTTCTCTTTCTTTTATTGTAATTTATACAAAATTTACAAAATTCTAATTTGAATGCAAAGTTACAGGATAGTTAATGAGATGATAATGTAAACAGCAAAGTCACTTCCATATTTGATGTAACAGGCATATCCCTTGTGAGCATTTTAATTAAGTGCTGCTTCAGTTACTGACAATTCTATTATGTCATTTGTATCATAAAGATAATATACAAAATACGTGCTCGCGTAACAGCGTACATTTTCTAATTACGGAAAAACTGTAAACATCAAAATCGGAGCCGCGGTGCGTAACGGTGCGTAACGGTTTAATCGGGATGCCGAATCTCACCCGTACCGCGATACCAGACGCATTATCTTCATACACGCTCCAGAGGAGGTAGAAAACAGAGGGAAAGAAACGGACAAAAAGCGGAGGGAGAGGGTGATACGCGTATCCAGCGACCCGTCAAAAATGTGGGACAGAGCACGCCGGTCCCTCTTTATTTTTCTTCTTTTTTTTCACTGCAAATAGCCCGCATGCATCACGCGGATCCCCGGCTCCCGTTTACAAGGGAACCAGAGTTCTGGAAATGATGGCCTCCGTGGAGAAGAAGAAAGGCAGTAGCGCGCGGCATGTATTGCGGAGCGATACGTGTATAACGCTATTTATTCTCCGTCTCTGTCCACGGAAGTACCCATCCTTCCCCTCCTTCAATCCTCCATCGAGAAAAACCCTCACCTCTTTTTCTCCGTTTCTCTTCGCCCGAGCCGCTATATTCCCGCTCCTCTCTTCCCCTCCCAGCGTATCCGCGATATATATCAACAGGGTCTCGCCACTCTGACCCAGAAATACACTTGGAGGTGCTCCCGAAGTCGCCCGGAACAGGGAGGTTACCTCCGAGGGTTGCCTCAACTGTAGCGCAGAGCGTTACGATGCTCCCTCGCATAAATTCCCAGCAAGGCCGGGAAAGAAAAACGAGGAGGCGAGAGGAACCTCTTTTAACGCTTCTTAAAGTCATAATAATGCCGGCCGATGGCAGTTACCCGTCGTTAAGCATTGCGTTCTCGTTGTGAAGACATTTACGAAGGGTACAATTTACGCGATGTCATCGCGCCTCGTTTTAAGTCGCAATACAAGAATGCAAAGGCACATGCGAGTAAAGTATGTCGCCCTGCGGCTACCTATCTCTCATCACAGAGGAATCTACAAACACGAGCTCTGCGCAATGGTATTAATAGCGTCTTGCGAACGTCAATGGCCGCAGAAGTCGTTCACCACAAGAAGGAATACTACTCTTATTAGGGTAAATTTCAGTGAAGCGACACGGCGACACGAATACAACGGAGACACGTTCCAGCACTTTAAGAATTGTTTGTCCGAGACTCCGTCTCGGCGCATAAATTTTAATTCGCCGCTGGGGTAGATATTGCTATGGGAAAACTTCAGACGTCCCGCCTTCCCGCTCTGATTGTAATGTCGTTTCCGGTAAAATTGTTTGGCGAAACCGCCTCTTTACGGCTCCCTTAATGCTTCAAATTATTTTCAAATTTACGATCGTCTTTTAAAGCGTCTTTTACCGCTTTTACACCCGAAAAGTTTTTATTGCTTGTCAAAGTATACCTCTCGTGAACTCTACTTATCTACTTATATCTCACAAAGCTCACATTGCCTCTAGAGTTATTTTACAGGCGTTATATGACAAATACAGACTCGAAATTTTTAAACTAATTTTTTTATATTTAGACATACCAAGAGTCTGTATTTCATCAATTGTATAAAAATTCTAAAAAGAATTGCTAATTTCAGAAGGTATAAGGTTAATTCATTTATAAAAAGATATTTTAAAAACCTCGAAAAGGCGCGTCACTTTCCTTAATGCTGAAATGCCCGCACGAAGATCCATGAATCTACAAACGGGAAGAACCTGCGTATATTCTTACAAGAATGACTTTTCGCACTTCGTCGACGACATCGACAATGTTGATGGTATCGGCTATCGTCGATGGAACCATCGCAAGACGCCGCTTCGGCGACTGGGAGGAACGAAAACGTCGCAACTCTTATCGCCGCGATTCAAAACACCACGTGGAACGGGACTTCGGCAGTTGAGAGTTCGAATGGAAGAGAAAAATATTAAAAGAGGGAGGAGAGCTGGGATAACTTTCAAGTTGCGCGCGATAGAAATGGCAGGGGAGAATTATGAGAGGCGGCACTCAGGCATTGCGGCTCCTTCAATCGAAAATATTTTTCCAAGCGTCTTTCTAAATTATTCACACACTTCGTCCGGCGATTCAAAAGAATCTCTCTGTAGAACTCATTATCGGCAAAATTGTCGTTATGAAAGAAAACGACGGCGAGAACGGGAACGACTCAAATGGCACGAAGTATTTATAACTAATACTCACGAAAAAAAGAAAAAAGCGATTGGACGCGAATCTATAGAAAGTTTTCTGCCAACACCTGCGATAAAGCCATTCGTCGCGCGATGGTTGGAGATGGTTTCTTATAGCGCGATGAGAAGTTTCTCAATCGAATTACTGGCACATTCCCCGCTCACTATCATCCTATCCGCATTTCCCTTTCTGATCACGATACCTTTAGTAGCTATTGTACATAAAAAAGGTACCGCCGACCGAGCTTCTTCGCGACGAAATTTATATTGAAATAATTGATCCTTGAGCAGAGAAAAGACTAGAGCTATTGGAGTTCGCCGGAGAACACAAATTCAATTTGATACTTGAGTGCAGTCTGCGATACTCAAATATGTCTTAAAGAACGATGGTTAAAGATTTCGTATAAATCCGCAATATATCTCTATGGGACATGAAAAACAGATTGACCAGGGATAAGGGAGCGAAAGAGGACAATGCGCGAAAAAGGCCGATATTGATTTTCCATTTCTTAGGCCTACGCCGTTGTAAGGTAGTAGTCTATCGTCAGTGCGTGCAGCAAGAAAAAAGAAACCGCCGGCACCACCTTCGCCCCTTCGTCCGCGCCCGGTTTCCCCCCATATAGGTCATTACTTCGTCGTAACCCTTCTTTAAGCGCGGTTTGCCAGCAGACCCCCAGACTCGGTCACGCCCAGCGCTATCTTAACGCCCGTTTTCGGGGTTTCGGTATTTTTAGCGCGCCACAAACACGCGGATAATATACCTGAGGAGAGAACCGTGGTCTTCAGGCTGATCTATGGTTTCGAGGAACGAGATGGGAAGGCAGGGAAGGACGGAAGGGACTACCGGCGGTCGCGGGACGAAGACTCCAACGGTATAAAGATAGTCATCGCAAGTCGACCCCAACGCGGTTTCGCGCTACGCCGAATGCTCGACACGCATCACGCTTCAACAGCGCGAATGGACCTTCCCGTAACATCGGTATTTTACCGTGCCCACCTCTTATACTTCCCGTTCATCGCGCCCGATGTTTAGGCATGCCTCGATGCCGTCGAGTTATCTCATCGTTCGTCGTCAGACTCAAGTTATCTCGATAAGTATACGTTTGCGGTAAGACGCGACTACGTCGCGTGCCAAAATCTGTAGCTATATTCTTCGCGTTCGCGTTTTGATAAGGCATATCGTTATCTTTTATCTTGTGCAGTAGATCTATAATAACCCAGCTGTTAGCACCTTTCGCGTGAGTTCAACCATGTTAAATGCTATAGTCCCTATTATATTCTCACACTGATGTACACGTTTTATGTACATTCAATCTTCTCTACAATTTCTAAAATGTCTCAAAATATGGCACGGATACCCTTTGTACTTGTCGCTTGTGTAAATTATGGCGTGTATATTGTTTTCTCGTTTCGTGACAAGCGCAAAGTGGTAGTTAGCGGCGTTGCGGGATCCAAAGAGAACAGAATTACGCAGGGTTAAACAAATGTCCAACGTGAGGACAATATGGGCGATTCTTTGCTGTAACTTGTACTAGGCGGCAACAGAATCAAGCTATAAAAGCCAAGCGTGCACAAGTGTAAATATTTCGTCGCGAGACGGGACGCAGCTCAAATGATTTTCCGTGACGCGATCGCGCACATACGGGCCCGAGAAATCTCTCCACCGCGGCAAGAAATCGCGGCAACAAACGCGAGCAGCTACTTCGGTGATTTACGAGGGCGTTTCAACGTGCCAGGCTGGTAATGGGCCGATAGACCAGACCACGGCCGGGCTCAAAGTCTGGCGTCGCGCGACCGTGAAACGCCCAACGGGTCCGCTTGAAAAACCGCCACGAAGGAGAGCACATCGCTATCGGTCTTACCACGCTCGAACGAGTCCGCGCATCCTGTTTGGCCGCATGTGGGAGCGCGTGGTACCAGTCTGAGAGAAGTGTACATCCCACAACGACGAATTTTCATTCCCGCCACATATTTTAAATCATTTTTAATTTTCATTTACTTCTAACATATATATTTTACGATTAAAATTAAATCTTAATATTATGTAAATTTATAAATATAAATATAAGTGTATATAAATATTATATGAGAGAGAGAGAGAGAGAGAGAGAAACTTCTAAATATACTTAGTTATTTTTAAAAAAATATTAAGTAGCCTAGATATTAATTACGATGAGATTATTGCCATATGTTTATAGCACGAAGTGGATTGTTCATGTCGACAGAATTGCGATCAAAAGATAGCAATAATAATATTTAGTTATTCGAGATACGTGACGCGTCAAAGGCCGATAAAACTGTTCGCGCGGCAGTCGATTATAGTCCTCGATACTCCGTTTAACCCGCGCTCCGCTATTATTCCTAATTTAGATGTTATAGTAGTATCCCTCTTCAAATTACGTAAAACTCATTATTGCGATAGCAATTGCCGTCGCTGTAGGACGTAACAAAAGAAGGAATACCGTAATTACCATCCGGGAAAGAAATTCCGCAGTATGAACTCCGATCGATCTTAGGTTTACGCTCGAATGCATCCGCGCGCGTCCGGTTCGTATGCGTTATCCCCGTGAAGAACATCCCTGCGAACGGCAGCGAAATATCGTAAAACCGTCGGTCCCCGATAATTAATAGCGCTCGAGGAGCGCGGCCGCCATTATCGATGGGAAGTAATAAATAATCATTCTATTTCAGGGACTGTTTATTATGGGTCGTGACTCTTTATTGCCTATGCCACTCGATTGCACATTGTGCAACGGTTTTCTATTGTCTTTGTCGCCGTGCCTTGTCGGAACCTCGTAAAGCGTAAAAATACAACGTCCGTTTCCTTTTCGCGCATTCTTTGAAGCCACTTGATAATTGACGATCGTTATCGCAATTTGCTCGTCGTGTCACGCTTCGGGAAAAAGGTGACAAAATAATCAAGAACGTCCTCATCGATTGCAAATCATCAGGTTTGAGTGCGATCATGCGTTAGCACCGCGTGCATGCAAAGAAGCGTTTTATTGAATAAATAAAGAAAGACTGACTTATAATTAATCTCGTTCCCATACTACCTAGAAACAATTAGAGTACTGAGAATTAACATAGATCAATTAACTTTAATAGATCTATTAACATTGCAAAAGCAATGCAGGATATCGCCACGAAGCAGACTTTTAAGAGAATCTTTTTTAAAGACTGTACTAACGAAATCAATAAAGATTTATTGGCGATAAATTACACTCGTAGAATATTCTCGCCGTTATCCATCATCGATATCAAAGTTGCAAGGAAATCAATAGCGAATAAATGAGCATAAAACGCAAAGGGACTTGCTACGCAAAGTCGCGGCTTTTAGAACTTTAATTCGTCCCACTGCGGAAGAGACTTTTCAATCGTGATATTGCAGAATCAATGGATTTCGTCGAAAGAAAGTGCTCTTTTGCTTTTAACTGCATTTCTATTGGGGGAGGAGAAGGAAAAAAGTACGGAAAAGGGTCCGCATGAATATTCTTATATTTCATCCACATTGGATACGATTCTTTGTACTCCTACGAGATTACACGAATACGTAAGATTTTCACGGAGACGGATCTCGTTATCGTCTCGATAATCGTTGCTCCTAGAGTATCGCGGTACAAAGAGCAGAGCCGTGATCCTGGAAGATCATACACTCTTTTCCCCGGACTGCTTCTTCGTCCCCGTTCTAAGTGCTCGTTCATTAAAAATAACGAAGGTCGACTGCCGACAGGAAAGCGGGCTCAATAATTGAATTTCCAATACCTATTTACCTTTGCAGAGCGGCGATGAGACTGGTTACAAAAGGGAGAGAGAAAGAGAAAAGGAGAGAAAGAAGAGGAATCGCGCTCTTGGTTATCCCTGCGAAGCTTCGCCACGCAATTACTTGCTACGACTCAAACGGAAACGAGCGAGCACGAGCATCCTACGAGCTTGCTTCCAGACGGAAGACGGAAGTCCGCGGAGCACTGCACGTGAAGAGATAGCTAAAACGCCGAAAATGTATCACCGCCATCGTCTATGACCGCACGCGAGCTTTTTCGTAGGGCACTTAATGGAGAACTTTTCAGGATGGGCGGGCGTCGTCGTGATCGTTTAACCACCGCGTATATTTTTCTTCGTATCGTCCAGGAGGAAAAAAGCTCCGTTGTGCCGAGACCGCCCCTCGTTTAAGGGACGCGTGAGGGAAAAAAACGGCATCGGAGGCAGAATAGAAAGAAGGAAATAAGAAGCACTAGGCAACCGAGGATTGCGGGAAATAAGTAGCGCGCACAACCCAACGGGAACGACTATAAGGGTGGACCTTAAACCGAGAGGCGCGTTTCACCCCCTCGACGGAATTTAATTTCGACGTTTTAAGAGGACCTTTCCTCCTGCTCGCCGCCCATCGTGGCGTTCGCCTGTCGATAGACGAAAGGAGTTTATTGACCTGTCCGCAGTAAACCCCGCGAGAGAAGTAGCCCCTGTTCGCTACCCTCGCGTCACCCACCGCCTCGCTCTTTCTCTCTTTCCCTTTCTCGTATCCCCATCCCTCTCACCCTCAACCCCTGGCAGATCACGATCCTCTCTTCGTCCGGATGACTCAGGCGCGCGACGTCGAAGGCAGGCTTGAAGACCAATCGATTAATGAAGGTAAATTAGCTCGTCCGATCCATTAGCATTCGTTATCGTCAATCGACCGGCTTGTCCATCCCATCGTTCGTTTGTCCGTCGCTCGACCCGCATGACGTGTAACTCGAGATCGTTGGGAACCACCGCCGAGCCTGCGTCGCGCGCGATTCTTTTCGAATTATGCCTATATAATATTATCGCGACGTAGCGGTACGCATACATATGCATGCCACGACCGCTCCGTTCCGTTGCGTAGCGCGGGAGCCGCTCGGTTTCAATAGTCGCGCCACTGAGGGCCCCTTTCAGAGAATGTCACTCTCTTCCTCACTCATTCTCTCTTTCTCCCCGCGGCACGCTGTACACACAATCGTGCTCCCGGGATCGAACCTGCCGTCACCATTGTCGGAGGTGGTCACCGCCGCTTTTGCATCGCGCGCACAGGTCGGGATTGACAAAGAGCCGAGGAGCAAAATGACGCAGGCTCTCCAGTGATCTCTTCGTCTTGACTTCGAGGGCTTCGACAATCTAATTCAACTATCCCCAACTTAGCGAGACGCTATTTCTTTTTAGATTATAATCCTATTTATAACACAGAGAAAGCGAAGAGTATATATTTATAGAATATATTTTATTCAGAATTTTCGTTTAGGGTTAATCAACCCCGTTAACGCTAATGAACGTCGGTCCAGTCGGTTTCAAAAAGCTGCAAACTTTATTCACGAGGGAAGCGGAATCTTGAATCATGAACGCACCGATTAAGGCGTTAAAGGGTTTTGCGCGTAACTCAAAAGGATCGGAGTAAGGCTCGAGATAGGTTCTTGCTTAATAATTTGTTAGCACTCCTTTGCGTATATTAGCCGGCAGTTCGTCCGTTATGCTGCAATTTGTTGAATAAGGGTAGATTATCCCTCTTAAAAGGATATCGCCCGCATAAAGTACAATAAATATATCATAAAATCTTTTTCATAAAATTATTGCAATCGTAAAATGTACATTCATCTCTTGATCTCTACAAAAAACTTATTCAACAAATTTTGATTCTGAGAGGCACAGATTATATAAAATAGACAAATTAAAGAAAAAATAACAGGCAATTTTGAATATCTAAAGAATTTTTGACATCCAAAGAAATATGAATGGAACGAACGATGCATTTTTGCATCTAAAAGAATTGTAAATTCGCGCAACATTGCCGGCTTGTGTGTAAGCGTTTTCCGATACAAATGAGTTAAGACTCGTCATATAGAACGATAAAAATGATATAATGGCAAAGAGGGGAAACGTCGAAAAATAAAATTTCGGTATTTCGTGAATTTGTATATGATATGCAGAAAAAGGTATAAGACTGACTCGTGATTCATAGCGCTAGTTTGAACCAGGAAATAAGTCTACGTTGTTCGTAACGTATGTCTGAAAAATCAACGTATCCAGGATACGAGCAAAGGAATTTTACCCATAAACCACAGGCTTTATCACGCCGTTTCTAGAAAAACGATCGCGCACGCTGAATACTGACTCGCCGAAATCGGGCGGTATCGAGGGTGGAAAACCGTCGGGAATGGGCGAAAGAAAGGGGACAAAAAATCTCGGGACACTTTTCTTCTCGACGCAGGGAAAGCGAGAGACCGAACGAGGAAGCGGAAAGGAAATTTGGAAGGGTGGAACGAGACGGGACGCACAAATAAACGCAGGAAAGGTAGAAAGGAAAGAGAGAGGTCTTTAATCGAAGGCACGTCGAATCGATTGGCAACCGGCGGGGGTTCGGCGGAGGGGGCGGAGAAGGAGGACTTTACTGAGGCAGAGCGGAGCACCGGTTCGTCGTCGAAGGGAGATCCGGTTACAGATGGCATAAAACGACTGGCAGCTTTGCATTAGCTTCGGTAATGGCGTACGTGACCGCGAGCTTAATATCCCAACGATCGTGCCCTTCGCCGCCACTCTTCCGTGCCGTTTCTTCGCACTCTCTTAACCGCTATCACGTCCGCGATCGCAACAATCTGGACTTATCACCATTGTTAGAATGGATTCTGATGATCGTTGGACGCCGTGCCGAAAATAAGAAAAGAGGTGATAGACAACAAAATGTGACAAATCCATTTCGTTTTTAATGCTTGTAATGTCTTCTTATTCCGCAAAGACACTAATTAAATGAGTGATGAATTCAGATAGCTTGAAATGAAGCCGTTTATTCTCTCAGTTGCTCTCTTTGAATATTTATTATTACTATTAAATAAGCTATTCCACATATCCAAAATTTGTCAGATAGAGATGTTTTTCTGAAAAAGTTCGAAATTACATCTCAGAGTCTCAAAAATTTTTATATTTCATATTTCCTACCTTCGCGTTGTTATGGACGAGTTGATGGGAAATCGGTCCGATATCCGCCACCGCCGCCGCCGCCACCACCACCGCTTCGGTGCGGGCGAACACGGCAACGATCGACGGTCGGTGGCGGAGATGGCGGCGTATCGGGACTCTGTGCGCGAATTTATATTCGTGTAAAATTAAATCACATAGGCGAGCGGCGGCGATGCGGTTCCGGCCGCGCTCATATGCATAAAGAACCGATATTGTGTGGCCCGGGTCCTATCTCCCGTTCTGCAACATTAGCGGACGCCGCGCAATCCAGTTGATTATCTTTTAATTAAATGTTTGCGTTTTATCGGCATTGCACGCCCCGACCTCGGCACTGCACGCGGCAGCTGCAAGCGGCCGAACCTCCATCGTCGTCGCGGAACAAACCGACCGAACGTCCTCCCCCGGACGCCACCGCCCCGCCGCCGGCGCCCATCGTGGACCCAGGAAGGGATGGCACGACGTGTCACACGGCTAACTCAATTATACTCGGTAGCGAGAACGAGAGGGGGCGGGAGAGGTGCGGGGAATATTCGCACGCGAGCGTCCGCGTCGCGCGATTTTAATCGCGACGCAGGAAAACGAGTTTAGCCGTTCGGCGGAGCTGATAAATGCTTATCTGGACGCGGCATTTTGATCACCGAGAAGCGCTCTAATTGGTGGATATGAAATATTCGACGTTCGCCAAAGTGAGATCGCGCGCGAGATTGCAGTATTTAATCGAATGTTCGCGGCGGCGCGGTGGCGCGACGGTTCGCGAGGGGAATTTATGAATATGAAATAAAAGGGGCCGGTCTGTGTATACATATCCGTGATCAAATAATGCAGCGGCAGATGCACGTATATCTTTACTTATTTATTATTCCACGTGTGTATACCGCTAAAATTAAAATATATTGCGCGGAGCAAGTCTATTTCGGGGTGCTACTGTATAAATCGTAAATAAATAGATTTTCGACGCCATAAATTTCTATCGTGCTCCCAAAATGATTGAGATTCATGACGCTCGTTTCGAAATGCACCTTAGACCGATCGTATAAATTTCGCGATAAACAGTACGCCGGCTACAGGAAGCCTCCGTGCGCGACAATACTATCTATCTTCCGCGCAGTCACATTCCGTTCGATCCAGCGAATCTATTGTCTCGCGAACGGACCGTAACAGCAACGCGTAATCTAAACCGCGTCAGAATTTCGCGCAGGCAATCCCCGCATGAGCGGCAGCAACTAGTAACAAGCAGTTACAAATATTCCAACCAGGCTACGTCTTCTTCCTCGCTCAACAGCTCGATATGGAGCACTCGCGGACGCACTCTCGGAGGCGGCGCGTCTCGTAAAGTTCGTAAGAAAGACATAAAGTTAGTCCACCGGCGTCGTAAACACGTCGTAGGAAGATCGGAATTGATACTTTATGCCTGAACCGCTCGCAATAAATGTACATGCTCGAAAACTTCTCCCGAGGGAACGCATCGCGGGAAGAGTGTTTCTTTCTCTACGGATTTAACGAGATATGACACGTTCCCAAAGATCTCACATTATTATTTTTTAACTGGTACATAATATATGCCCCCCCCCTCTCCCTCCCCGCATAGCGGTTCGATATTCAATACTTACATATATCGATAGATGTTGCGAAAAGTATACAGGCGAAATGAAATTTCACGTTCAAGAGAATTCTCGATAAAAAGTCAGAGAAGAAATCTCTGAGGCTTTTAATTTTCACACGTAATAATGAAGATAATGAACCTTGAAACGAAGCGTATTAACTTGTCGGTTTCGGCATGTTTCACGATCCCTGATCTCGCTCGTTCCACGCGTACGAATAACACAGCGTATCGCCGGCGTTGATTGATTCAGCAGTTTAATTTAAAAGCTCCTCTTGTCCCAGTAATTAAGCCATAAAATTAAACTTCAACGGAGAATTCAACGCGTAATATTGTAACGCGCGCAACGCTACGCGTGAAATTTTTATCGCCGTTGGATTTATCTCTGTTTTTCAGTTTCAATAAATATGTATGTGTGTAGCCAGCTCTTCCGACACGACCATGTCGCACAACTAGATAAATCGTAACGTAAATAAATAAATCGATTAATTAAATTACGCGTTACGGGACAATTTTTTTTCAAGGATCAAAGACAAACGTTGGCACGTTCGTTAGAAAAGATTCAGAATAGCCACGTCGTAAAAATAATTGCCTTATAAAAGCGCAACTTTGTTTCCTAAGCGAACATAATGATCACGACCATTTTTTCCGAATGAGAATTCCTTCCGCATGCCGCACATGCTGGAAAGAAGAACGTCTTTCTCTCTTTGAGTAACCCCGCGTCATTGGATTCCTATGGGCAGTAATGATTCGATAAATAGTCCGGCGATATTTCTTCTCTGTTTTACGAGCTACCATTTCCTTCGAAACGGCCGGATTCTCGGGGGAACCTGAAAACAAGGCGGCCGAATCCGAGACTCTCGCTTTGGGAAGCCGCTTGTAATTATCTCGGAGATGCTGGTTTCTTTCTAACGTTCCCTTCTTCTCGCAGCACGTGTTCCCGGATAAAACGTGCCTCGGAAGACATCGTCCCGCCCTCTCCACTCGCTATTCCGCGCTTCGTGAGGGCCCAACAATGGTTTATTGCAACACGCTTTACGGTTACTCGTACGACCTCATAACGCGAACCGTAACAAACGTCGATGACGTCAACCCTCTATACGTTGACGTATTAAAACATTATACGTAAAGGAAGTTATAGCGAGCGGAAAGAATTGTTAATGTCTTTGGAGTATCAAACATGTATCAAAAATCATAAATTTCATCTCTCGAATAATATTTTGGGGGAAACTTCATATACAAGTAGCCCTCTACACGATTATTTCGACTTAAGAATTTTCGGACTTATGACTGGCATACGTGACGTTAGCGGCCGATAATGCAATCAATCATCGGTAAATAAATCAATCGATAATACAATCGATTTTTTTTATAACACTAAAGTTTATAATACTATGTGTGTGAAGCTGGCGTATCATTTCGTGGAAACTCATTAATTATTGAGAGTTCTGACTTTATTTTCAGTTCTATAGTTCCTGGACGTTGTGTGAATCTGGCGTCTCACTTTGTCCTGAGCCATTTTTTTGCTTCAATGACCAGAACTGTTTGTTTAAACTATCAGGAACTATTGAAAATAAAGCCAGAACTCTCAATAATTAATGGAGTTTCCACGAAATGATATATACGCCAGCTTCACACACACTATAATACTAAATATTATATTAAAAGTTTTTAAGAAAAAAATAGATTTGTTTTTTAATCATTTGATGAGAAGTTAATTTGTGTTTAACAATAAGTTGAGAATATTATAATATTAAATATTACATTAAAAATAATATTTTTAAGAAAAAATAGTTTTGTTTGGTAATTTTAAAAATTTGTAATCATTTTAGAGTAATAAAAAAATTATTTTGCATAAATAATATTTTATTTATATAAAATCATATACCAATAATATGTTAGTTTAAACGATGTGTACAAAGTAGCAGTTTAACAGACTTAACATTTATTTCGACTTACGATCAATTCGACTTACGATCGAAGTCTCAGAACGTAACCTCGTCGTAAGTAAAGGGATACCTGTATATGTATAACATTATAAGAAAAAGATTTTTTCCAGTTTATCTGCCAAAGTCATTAAATACGTAGATTCCACCCTTTATCGAAACTTGTTTCTCGCAAAGGCGGACTGTCGTCCACCCGAGGGCGGCTGTTCATCCGGATATACACCTTTTAATACGGCCCGATGTATCGCGATATTATCCATTGAACAAAGCTTTTTTGTTCCTTTCCGCCAAAGTACGTGAGAGAGATGCTCCGATTATTCGTCAAAGAACGGACAGAAGCGAGACAAAACGACACGATGAGCCCGAGTTTCCCCGATGAATTATTAAACGAGAACCCTCGCTTCTAATGAAGCTATAAAACGACCGGAGAACCACGGCAAACGGCACAATAGCGGAGAACGGAGCGAAACGATAGAAGGGGTGGGCGGCGGAGCAAGGGAACGAGAACGGAAAAAATTTTAAAGTTCTTGAGCGAAACACGGCCGAATTAGCATCTCGCGAGAGAGAGAGTTTCGCCGAGAAACGATGGCGCTTCCGCGGAAGAGCGAGGCAAATTATTGCTACGACGAATCGCGCGGAACAGCACGCTGCCGCTTCATTTACAGATACGACGCGATTCGTTAATGTCACGACCGAGGGACCCCTACGCCTGTTCGTGCTCCAAGCAGTTACGTTTCCAGCTACGTTTGCCTAATGACAGTGACTCATCGGTCACTCCGCGTACGAAACGTGGTGCGTAACGTTGCCGGTTGCCGCGCTAATCGATGATTTAATTCTCCGCGAAAACATAGAAATCGCCACGCCGCTACACTGAAAAAAAAATCCTTGGTAAACTTGTGAAATGCATTTAGTATACTTTCTTCTAAAGTATTTGATTATTATTACCGATTATAGTAATAATAACAAAACATTTTGTAATAATTATAAACATTTGTAATAATTATAAAAGAGCAAATTTTCTTTA
>NJRP01000011.1:103273-149118 GCA_003063835.1 Aphaenogaster floridana | reverse complement strand
TGAAACAGTTTCAACTAAACGTATGGTAAGTATTACATAATTTAGTTGGCTCAACTAAAGAAAATTTGCTCTTTTATAATTATTACAAATGTTTATAATTATTACAAAATGTTTTGTTATTATTACTATAATCGGTAATAATAATCAAATACTTCAAAAGAAAGTATACTAAATGAATCTCATAAGTTTACCAAGGATTTTTTTTTCAGTGTACTACACGGTACCACTATGCGAAAGTCGTAACAATAACGCTATTGTCTACCCACTATGTGGATTCCAAAAATGACCACTTCATTTCTACACAGAAAAAAAAGATGTATCAACAACATTAAGTCTAATTGAAAATAATCTTGTTAATTCAATAACAATTTTAATAAAATATCGTTATTCATTAAATTATTTGTTTCATTAATAACGTTGTGAATTAAATTAACAAATATTGCGACGCAAAGTCTAAATCGGGAAATTTTTACATTCGTCATCGTCGTCCAGAGACGAAATGTTGTACGGTGGCACAGCCAATTCTAGATGGCGCTGTTTCTCGCTATCTCGCTCACTCTTTCATGGTTTCTCGCTAACGAGACCATAAGAATATATATCGCGAAATAAATTAGTTTTATTTTATCAGTACCGCACACAAATTTCATGTCCTTCTAATATAAGGACCGTATAGTTTGGTACAATTAAAAAAACAAGAAAGCTTTTGCCCCCTCCCCCTTTATTTCAGGTAAATTTCTGTGCCGCGTGACGCAAAAATTATACAAAGTAGTCTGATAGCAAACAGGATGGTCATGAATACTCGTACTCACCGTAGACGAGCAGCAGTCCCCTGTCTCAATGGTCCATTACGGCCAACGGTGAACGGTCCCTCGATGCCCCTCGATGCTCCTCGATGCACTTGCGACGCACTCAATCACACTCGCGAAATAACACGACATGCGCATATTAGTAAACGAGTTCTTCCGACAGACGCGGATCCAACGGAACGCGGTCGACATCTATCACTGGGCGCCGAAAAGTACATTCGCGCTAATCAACACCAGTGGCGGACTTTCCATTAGGTGCAGCAGGCGCGCGCCTAGAGCCTCGATATCGCGGGGATCTCCAAATCCAATTATGCCCCAGGGGTCAAAATTCACCAGTGGCCGTATCTATGCGCACTACGACGGTCACTCGATACTCTTCTCGGCATTCCCAACAGTACATGAATTATTTATTTTCTCATGAATGATTTATTTTTAGTAAAACGTGAAATTGCAATTCGAACACGATAAGCGATTCCGTAACGGCCGCGGTATTAACTATAATTTTACAACATAGTCTAGTCCACAAAATAACTATAAGGAGTAACATCTCGACTAATGTAAAAAATAATCGCGATCATCGCCAATTCAAAGCTATCGCATATTTCAATTAAATCATGCGCAATTACACTCGCGATCAGCACAAGACGGACGCGCTTGTAACAGCTACCCAAGGAGAACAGAAAAGTCAAAATAATGTCAATTTGACATCATATTGACCAAATCATTTTTTGGTCATGATTGAAATCTCGATCTAAAAATCAAAAAGACATTATGAAAAAGGAGTCAATATAAAGTCATTTTTAAGTCATCTGAGATCGAGATTTCAATCATGACCAAAAAATGACATAAATTTGGTCAATATTATGTCAAATTGACATTATATTTGGTCTGTTCTTTTTCGCTGCACTTCTGAACTAGTGCAATAAGTTAGAATGAAAGAAAATATATTTGTCTCATTCTAACTTATTGCACTAGTTCAGAAGTGCAGCGAAAAAGAACAGACCATTTTGACTTTTCTGTTCTCCTTGGGTAGGAACATCTGATATGGCGAGGCGCGATTGATATTCGTCATGGACACCGGAAAACACGTTCGACCGTGATCATCCGACACACCGGAGACGTCCGTAGACTCGCTTCGACTGCTTCGACATTCCTGATGTGTCCCGCGCAAAAATACGCGAAAAGCGGCGCGGCGTCAATCATGGCGGACGGACAACGAGCGTTACGCGAGTATCGTAAACAAGCGGCGTCACCTATGTCAACAGACGGCCGGTCGTGCCCGTCCTCGATGCTCCACTCAATGTTATTCGACGCTTCTCGATGCTCCACGTAAACAGACGGCACCCGGCACGCTCGAGCGAGCGTACGTCGCGGAGCGAACGTCTTCGAGAACGGATCGTCCCGACGTACGTCGATCCGGTGAAACGCGAAGCGACAGGCACCGGCCGTGATCGCCGATGGACGCGCTATCACGGTCACGCGGGCCGATCGACGTACCGAAGCGGTTACCCGTTGCTGGATTCAACACTACGACACTCGTTTGTACGCGGGATTCGCCCGAACGGCGAAAGAAACGCGGAAACGCGGAGCGGTCGCAATTCGGTCGCGCACGGGCCGACGCTCTAGGGCTGCGTTCGGAAACATCGCGCGTGGTCTCTCAAGGTCTGTTCGTTTTCGCTGCACTTCTGAACTAGTGCAATAAGAGTGATTAGAATGAAAATATATTATCTTTCATTCTAACTTATTGCACTAGTTCAGAAGTGCAGCGAAAACGAACAGACCATCAGGTAGCATTTTATCCTTGTTTAATATTCGGTGAACAACAAGGATAATATGCTACATGGGGGCACTAGAGTGATGTTTTCGAACGCAGCCCAAGTGAACTGATTTATTTACGAATTTATCGCGCGATTCGACCTCGCGGCTAACTTCGCGGCTAACTTTGCGCGTCGCGGGAAAAATGTCTCGTCGAGTTGGCGCCAGTGATGCTAAAACGAAAAAAATTAGTTTTTAAAATTTTAATTTTTAGGTCAATCTCACTATAACAATAACATTTAAGAGTCTAAACACGAATTTATATATTTTGCCTGATCCACATTTATTTGGTTTGCAATAAACCACAAAATGTTTTGTCATTAAGTGAAAATGCAAAAACATTTTTCTAAGATAAAAAAAATTTATTAAATATTAAACATATAAATAAAACTTTTATAATTAAAAAATTATTTAAGTATAAAATTTTCTATAACCTTTAAATTTTTAAATATTATTTTTGTAATATTTTTGCAATGATAATAATTCAAAACTCCATGTATATTAATTAATAAATCACTATCTTTAAGTTAAAAAAAGAATTATAAGTTTAATATCCTTGATAAAAAAAGTAATGTAATTTTTTCCGAAGCATCGTGTGACTCTATTCTAACAAGGATAGAATCTATATTAAAAGTAAATAGTGAACTGACTTCTTATTAATAAAACAAATAGCATATTTCTCGAGTGTCCACATTATTTTGTCCATCTCGTGTATGTATCCTGGCATCACTATGCTATTCTGTTGAAACATTCATGAAAATATTGATATCATTAAGGTACATTACATTACATAGATTACATTAACTGTTGAATCGCTCGAGTTTTGAACTATTCCGTTTTTAGCAGAAAACAACAATGCGAAACAACAGGAAAAATAATTTTTTAAAAATTGTTTCTTACATTTTCTCATGTATCTCGGTGCTTCTTACGTTATCTTGCCATATTTTTCCGCAAATAAATATTTATGCGCTCCGTTGATGCTACATAGGAGCGTATTCTATTGAAATTATATCGACATATTTTTTTTGGATTTCACTCATGTACCAAGTTATTCAAACAAATCTTATTACAATGAAAATTCCATTTTACCGGTATTATAATGGTACTCGTCTACACATATCGTTATGCAGAATTTCGCTATAAATATACACGAAAAATGAAATAGGAAATATCGATATATGTCATTACTTACAATTATACTATAATAGTTAGAAATAATATTACTCGTGTAAAATATACGTCGCGGAATTTAATTCTGGACGCATTCCACCCTGTACAGTTATCCGAAGGTATCGTCATCCTCTAACGAGAGTATCTCCGGGATGCGTTGAAACCGAGCGAGTTTCCAGCAGAATTGATTTCGCCGAATCGTCGAACTTCCGTCCAAGAGCTATGTAAACTCGCGCAGCTATAGACTCACGATGAAATACCACGAAGGCGTTGGGACAGTAAATTCATGTAATTTGATTCGGTCAAGTTAACGAACCGTGTCGCGCTCGCAACATTCGTAGTTCAAGTTAGCCAAACAAAGGGCCATTAAGTATGCTAATGTCCGTCCGGGCGAGCTCGTGGATGCGTTCACGAGATAAGCGTGAATGTCGTAAGCATCGCGAGGATGAAGATTCTTCAAAGTCGGATGCTGCCACGAGATTAGTTTATCATATCCCGTTTGACGCGAGTCGTCTGAATTTTCCTATATCCGAGAGAGAGCAGGGAAAAAAGACATGTTAATCTTTAAGCTGTCAGTCACTCAAGCGCTCGACGGCTTGAAAAAGAAAGAATTCGATGAACGTCAAATTGAAGTTTTATAATTTATCGAATTATTTATCAGATCAACATCCTCAATTTTACGTATTTTACTTTTATTATTCCGTATTATTTTCAATAAATACAAGTTTATCATATTTTTATATATACGATATAAACATTGCTGGCCAAAACGATGAAACCATTGACTGAAAATATTTACTATATGAAATATAAAATAAAACTTACGCGCACTGTAATTTAACATATTTTTATTATTTTACAATACACTTATTGTTTTACAATAAAATGAAAAATAATATAAAATGTTTTAAATTTACAAAAAATATTTTTATAAGAAAGGCACTAAAGAATATTAGATACTTTTTTCACTAAAGTAGCCACCTTTACATTTAATAATTTTTCTTATTAATCTAAATAATCGATCTACAAGTTTATAAGTAAATTAAATTAAGGTAAGTTTATTGTTTAATTTATAACCAATAAATAATAAATTTAGTCTAATTTATAAATTTATTACATGTATAAAAAAGGCTTTATGACCGTAGTCCATTTTTTAATTAAACAATGTTATATTAACTACAACTGTGTTAATATAATAGTTATTTAATTTTAAATTAAGAAAAAATATTGAGTAAGGCATGAATCGAACTTTTATATGATAAATCACTGGCATATTCTTAAATTTTATATGTGATCTCAAACTTTTGGCCGGCAGTATACATAAATTTATCATTTTTATATATACTTTTATTCTATTCCTTAAAAAATACAGTTGAATTATAAATTGCTGTGACCTTGTCGCAATAGTCGCAATAGTCTGTTCTATCGCAGTTTTTGATTCATTTAGAACGATTGTATTTGTAGCAGCAATTAAAGGATTTCCACGATCACTGCACCAGACATATCGTGTCTAACCATTGCGACCAGGTTTTAGAAAAAACGACGCGTGACATTTCTATCGATCCGTGTGCAATTGCGCACGCGATTTGCATGTTTCCCCATCCGTTGGTCGCGACGTCGTCGAAATCGACAGTCGTACCGTATACGCGACTTATCTCGCGAACATTCGCGAGCATCCGTCAGCGTAATCCGCGGACACGCGCTCGAGGATACGTGCCCATTAACATAAAAGCGGCGTATCTCGCGATCAGGACCGCAGAGCCGGCATTAATTCATTCCGCTGTGTTCGCTTTTGCTCGCATACGATACACGTCGCCCGCCGCGTATCTGCGATCGGGAAACGTCACTCGGACGGAACACAGTAGCGCATCGACTTTCCTATCGTCGATCGTACCTTCCTCGCGAACGTAGGAGCATCCCGCGCGCGTGCACTTCTCCGATATAAATCTTTGATTACCGACAGGAAGGGCCCGGTAAGAATGGCGTACGCCAGCGTCGCCAGGACGTATATCTACGCGACGGCGCGGCGTCTCGTCGTCTTCTTCCTCCTCTTCTCCTTTCCGCGGCTGCTGGTTTCTTTGAAGAGCCGGTACACCGCGGTGTCTTCCATGCGCTACGATAATACGACGTGACTCCTTGCTCTTTGCCATCGGCTATCGAGGGTCTGACTCCTGCATATCTGAATGGATTGTTATCGATTTTAAATCATCGTGACATTAGGTACAGTGCAAGATCCACCTCTGCGCCCTACGGGAAGGAATAATGTTAATTTTTCAGGGACTCCCCCTCGTTCGTTTCTCTTTCATTCTCTTCAGAAGCTAGATCGCCCCCAGGCGCTACGACTCCTAGCCAAGGGCATTTCAATCGTTCGCCATTATCCTGAGGAATAATTCATCTCTACTTCCTGCCATTGACGCGACGAGAAATTGTGTGCTGAAACGAAACGGCGCACGTTACAAGTTAAAGGAAGTTGATCGAGGGCGAGTCTTCGGATGTCTTGTATGAAAAATTATCGTCAACTTGAAGCTACCTAGAAGTTTAGTATCCTGATATTGCGTGGCGATGACAATCGGTCCGCTGGGAAAATTGCTTTAAGCAAATTCGCCGGCGAACTTGGCGAACAGACGGCTTATTGCGATGCGAAGAACCGCGGCGAATTAATTTCGAGGAACTTGTTAGACCCCGTCGTCGCACGCGTTACCGTGTAACCGCCGCGAATTTAATTATGCGACGCACGTAAGCGAGGAAACTTTACTGCCGTACTTTACAATTATCATACGATTATAACTATCTTTCGCGTAATCTCTTATCGCTTCTCGATTTGAATCAGAAATTTGGGGACCGCGTGAAATGCACGAAAGTTTATACGAACTTGCCTTACACTACGGTCGTTCGTCCTTTCGCCATTTCGCGCATATCCCATCTGCCGGCGTTAGAGGACGCGACGCTAGAGAATTCGTCGACTTTGTCATCTCGTTAATCGCCGCCGGCGGTGTCATCGTGAGAAAAGTTTTACCGTTTCCTCGGCGGAATAAATGCAGCCGAGAAAATCCGCGCTTCTCCGAACGACCCTACTTCCTCGGCATCGCTCGTCGTCGTTCCCTTCGAGAGAGCCGTCTTTCGGTCCGTAACGAAGAAACTAGATTTGCCCCTGCAACCGGTAACTTTACACGCCGCGCACCCTCTTCGCGCGCCCGCACTTTCGAATTACGATGCTCTCGATTGATTCGATTCGACTCGCAATTCGCATGCTTTTACACGCGCCCGTATTTTACGCGGCTATCGTCACGTCCTCCTGATTACCGATGAAGAGAGGAGCTTACTGTATGATCGTGAGGCGTAACCACCCTCGGCGTGACTCATTCGTCATTTCTCGGTCTCATCCCCTATGACCGTTTCGTCATTGTGTTGTGATGTTTCAACGACGATACAGGATTCATCTCATGCGATCGAGATTTCTTCTTTAGTGGATAAAATTGAGCGTTTTCACAGTTTTTAACACCACTATATGTGCATGTGTGAAAATAAGGAATGTGTAGTAAAATACGTGCAACAATATAGTTTCCAACGGTAAACAGCAAAAAGTTCCGGAATCCGCCAACACCGCAACGCGGAACGCTGTAGCCGGAGCAGTTCATCAAAACGAGATAAAGTATTCGTTCCAAGTTCAACGGGGGATGCTTATCCCGTGCCTCTTATTTTTCTTCGCAGCCCCCGCGTTCCCGTTCTACTGCCAGCGCGGCGGGTGCATGTAGCGCAACGCAAACGAGTCGACTTTCCTTGCGGGAGAACTCGCGAAAAAGTGGAAGAAGAGCGATGTATGCAAAGTGGCGCGGCCGACCTTGAAGGAAACCGAAGTTGAGCGATAAATTTTCATGCGACGCCGGTAGAGCCACGACGAGTCGCGGGGGCCAAAGGAGACCTGGTGTAACTTTCGAGCACGTTGATTATAATTGTGATTTATGCCGGGGACTTTGCCCCTTTCTCTCACTCTCTCTTTCTCTCCGCCGTTTGCTTGTACTCTCTTGTTCCAGCGCTCGCTCGTTCGCGCGCGGTTCATTCCTTCTCATCCCCTTCACCCCCTCTTATCTGCTCTTTTGCTTCTTCTGCCTGTTCGCTACTGTATCAACGGGAATTTCGCAGACAACGTCCGATGATAGAATACGCATTGGGGTGTTATTATGGCATATTGCCGAACTTCTAGGAGTCGCTGAGGACTAACGTGCTTCGAGAGGAAGATAGAACGGTCCCTCAAGTCCGCGGAGTCGAAGCAGTTACCGTATCGTCCGGCAATCCGCACACAATACCAGTTAAACAAGACAACTTTACATAAATTTGCATAAGACTGAGATCCCGCTAGCCTCTGTCATTTAATAATAGAATGGTACATGTTGACTGGATATATGAGATTTCTCTAAACACCGTCTAGCATGATTCTCCAAAATTGGAGTATTTTATTAGAGGCAATAGAGTATAAAATTGCTTGGAACTAGCGGAAATCGCTCGAGGCGGCAAGAGGTGGTGGACCATTCGTAATCTCAATTTGGAAATATGGAGATGTTCGCATTTGAATTTCTATTTTTCGCTGCAGCTCTACAACTCGTTTTCCATGCATAACAACCATTTCGTCGTCCTTGAACTACAACAACGGTGGCCCTTCAGATTTTCCAGTTTAGAACTACATGAACTACGTGCCGGATATGAACTGCGGAGCACGCGCGAAGAATTCTTCGAGTATTTCTGAATTGAGATAGTTTCAAGAGTCACGAGAGGTTTGCAAAGTAGTAAAGATGTTGTTGTTCTTTGAAATTGTCTGCTCTCTTGTATTGCATACACGATTACATTGTAATTGCTCTCTGTATTGTATTTTTATTCATTGGATTAATTATAGATTAATAAGATAGAATATACAATTCATATATACAAAATATTTAACGACAACACATAACCGTATGATTTCCATTTAGAATTCTTTGATGCTATCCTTTGCTGTCCAACTATGGAAAACTAAAAAAATCGCGCGACAAGCGTATCGTAACCGCCGAGATTCTTATGTGTTATTGAATAGCTCCGTTTCTCTGCGATCCGTAACGAACGCCTTTCTTTATGTTTATTTAATCAAGATTCTCCGACAAATGTCACGGCGTTTCCCCTCTGATCTCTCCGGTGTCACGACTTGATGCCCCCTCACAGTTTCGCATCTACTAGATTGGGGGGTTGCATATACTATCCCCCTATTCCCTTTTATCAGTACTGTAGGGAATGGAAGTCTGTCAAATTCATAGAAATTATCCCAGTTTTTGTAATCTTTTATTCAATATCCTCAACAGGCAGTATATCGAATTCGACGCATCGACTGAACAATACGGTTCTTGATAATACGTGTACCATGTAATCGTACTTTAAAATATTCAGTTAATGACGCGCACTAATTGCTTCGTGGCACGTCATTATGTGGCAAGGTATTTGACGTTTCTAAGGTAACGGCTTCGCTCTCACGAGAGGGTCCGAACGAACAAATATACGTTCCTGCGTTTCATCCGTTCGGCAAACGTCAACCCCTCGGACCGCGCTGTCTGTCACTCCAGACTTCGGGGGTGCCAGACAACGAGCTGTGGAGCCGCGCGAGGGTGCGAGCGAGAGAGCGAAACAACGGAGAGAAGCGGCGGGGATCGGCGGAGACCAGGGAGGAGCCAGGATGTAGGTATTGTCTGCAGGAAATGGGACGAGGGTTGCGCAACGTTTCGCGCGCGAGAGGGATGCGAGAGGAGCGAGCTCGAGCTGATAATCCCGAGAAAGAACGGCTTAGCGGCTAAGTTGTCGGCTGAGCTTATCTTGCGCTTTTTGCTCTCGATGGAAGAGATGCAGCCCAGGCTGTAAGTCACCGCGTTCCCTCCCTCGCTTTTTTTCGAGGCGTGCATTTGAATTGAACGTCGTTAGAAAATTATTACTCGTGTGAAAAAGTTTTGTAATGAGCCGAGCTGGTCGTTACAGTCACGCGTTACATCCGCTCGCGATATTAATAATTACGCGGAACTCGGTATAGTTTCCGTTGAAGAAATCCAATGAGAGATTGTACTTCTTTTATGTCCTCGAGGGTTGCGGGCGCGTGGAAACTTTCCTCGTTTAGCCCTCCAATTTGTGTTGATAAACTCTCGCGTGATGCAGTTACTCCCTTCCGTTCCCTTTACCCCGGATACACTTCTCTAATCAAATCATATCCCCTTTTCATCTAATACACGAATGTAATAAGTGTCTTCGTCTTGGCAGCTGACTACGCGCGAGCTCATCTCGTCTCGGATAGGCTAATGCGACAAGATACACGAAACAGTATCGGGTTTGAGATAAAACAGAAAAAAGATTCGAAGGAATTACGTAAAATCTACGTGTATATATAAATGCTTTTCATAAAATATTTCCCATAGTAAGAACATCGAATACATATATATTTTTTTAACGACTGTTCATAGTGCGAAAGAATATTTCACTCAACCTGCTTTATCGTACGACGTCAAACATTTCTCTCAATGATACGTTCCTTCAAATAACCGTAGTACGCCATTATATCGAGTACAATGTCTCTGCAGCCAGGCACTTGTCCAATATTGCCTACACGTACACCCGGAACATTGTCTCAATGGTGGAATTTCATATCACGTACGACGTTCGTGAAGATCGCAGTCCCGAAGTACGAAAGACACGAGGAGACAAATTACCGAATGTCGGGACTTTTTTGCGACGATTAGATCTTGCCGCGTATTATTGCTCCGCCGATAGTTGGCATCGAGGGGAGAGAGAGAGCCAGGCAAAAAAGAGGCATCAATGAGAAATATCTGGCGGAGAGGAGCGTCGCGCGGCAACGACCAAGTCTCGGCTTGCATTTTTCAACGTCGAAACTTCTTCTTCGCCGTCGGTCCCGCGGGACGCTAAACGTGAGAATCGGGAAGGAAGTCACGAGAAGAAACTCCGTTCCCCCGACGTCCCTAGATGGACGTTTACAAAGATCTCAAATCAAAAGTCTAAAACGCCTCCGAGATGTTCCGCGCGCGTGCCCCTATGAAAAATTTCTTCCGCGTTCGCCGGAAAATGTCGGAAGACTCGCGCGCGCTCCTCGCGGATAACGAATGTCGCGAGAAACGCGCTTCTAACGATGGAAAAAGCTCGGGAAAGTTTTGTTAATTCTTTATCGAGAGCGCACGAAGGTTTTGCCGCCCCTATGAGACCCGTGTCACAGCTCCGTTGGACTTTGAAGTCGTTAACATTGACAGGCAATTACCCGGACGTCAACCGCGCGCATGTTTGCTGCTATTTTATGAAATATGCTTAAAGAAATATTACAACGATGTTCTAGGCTTTATAGCAAATAATAATATAAATTAAATATTATATTTACAAACTTCTGAACCTGGAAATTTTTATTAACTTTTATTTAGGGAGCTATTGAGAAGTAGACTGTTAGACGAATGCGTAGTCGAGTTTTAGGGATTACATCAAAGGCAGTTATTTAAAAATATACATATATATCAATATATTTATATAAACCTTTTATTATCAATATTTAAATAGAATACAATTTTATTAAGGTAAATTTGGAAAAAATAAGCTAATGTGAGCCAAGTCGGTGTTGGGGCGAAATAAATTATCTATTGAATGTAAAATTAGCAAATATGCAAATACAACATAAACGTTTCGACTCTAATTTGAGTCCTCTTCAGTACAAATATGATAAAAGTAAAAATGGATGAATAAAATTCAAGTTTCAATAAACTCTTCATAATTTTTAATAATTTATTTAATTCATTAAATTTTTTTTAAATTCTGATTTACATGGTGGAAGTAACGCGAATTTTATTTATCCATTTTTACTTTTATTATATTTGTACTGAAGAGGACTCGAATCAGAGTCGAAACGTTTACGTTGTATTTGTATATTTGCTAATTTTACATTTAATAAATAATTTATTTCGCCCTAAACACCGGCTTGGCTCACATTGGCTTATTTTTTCCAAATTTTCCTTGATTTTATATCTGAGAGCCTACTATTATTATAAATATTTACAATTTTATTAAATATTATAAATTTGAAGTAATCAATAAACTGCGAGATGGCTTAATCGTAGGTATAGAAAACCGTTCATCCTTTAGCAAACAATGAGCAGTTATCGTCTCTTCCGTTATTTTCCACCATTTTTCCGAAGTACGAGCGCCAACGTCCAAGTATCCCTTTTCCCTTCCTCTATTTCTCTCTCTCTCTTTCTCTCTCTCTCTCTCTCTCTCTCTCCTTGAATACAATTTCCATGCTACCTCAAGTACGTTCCATTCAGAGCCGGCCGTCGCTTTTTTTTGAAGTACCTCGCTCTGGTTGCATGCAAGAGCGCACCGTGACTCGCAACGGGCATTAAAGGGGATGAAGTGGAGCCGCGCGTGACACAGATTTAGATAAAACGCGCGCTACAAGACGCATCGTGTACGCACGCACACACATATACACATACACACACGCGCGCGTGTCCATGTGCGCAAGGCGGGCTTAAGCGTGGAATTATAGAATTAGAATCGGCGATCGCGATATCCCTTTATCGTGCGGCAGCACTACGCGGATCCCGAGCGCGTTTTCGAGGGGATATCTTTCTCTCTCCCTTTGGTCCCCCCCCCTCGCCAAGCCCCCCCCTTCCCCTCTAGCCGGCCCCTCAGCCCCGGCGGCAGAGACAGAGGAGCAGAACGAGGAGACGGGCTTCCGCGCGGCCGAACGTGGTCCATGTTCCGGGTGTGTTCCGAGGAATAAATCCGCTCGTGCTCTCGACGTACACGCAGCGACGGTGGTCGGCAGCTACGCCGGTTAGCGCGTACACCCACGGGATTTCCATAATTTGAATTGTAAAAGTATTCGGGCGCCAATTGCAGCCTCCGAATTTATGCAGCCCACCCTCGTCACGCTCGTCCCGGCTACCCGGGGACGATAACGCCCGGCCGTCCCTTAAGGCGGACTTTACACACGGGAAATATCGACGCGACGCGACTCGACTCGCACTCGTCTCGCGAATTTAAACTTGAACGCAGAGCCCCTCGAATTAAGCTCTTTTACGGCGAAGCGGTATTATCGCACAGGCCGCTCGTCAAAAGTTAATTACGCGGCGCGGACTCGAGACCGAGTCGAAGCCTGCCGGAGTAATTGCGCGCGGTAGAAAAGTTTCGCGGTGGGCGATCCGCACGATCGTCGCGGGTGGAAAATTGTTTCGCATTGCTTAATTATGCGATACGTCTCCGAGAAATTATGAGAACGATTAATTCACCCTAAGCTGAGAGTATATATATACATATATATATACATGTGGCGTTGTTGAAGATAATTAGTACGTTTTCAATTAGAAACACGCTACGAGTCTGTCGTACGTATCTTGTTCCTTATATTTATTGTCTAAAAACGGAACGTAAATTATAGTGCGTCTTTCTCAAAATGAAAATTTATGTGAGCCATCCGCCAGAGAGGACCCTTTTCGGACCCGCAGTTCACGTAAAAAAAGATCGAGTCGACTCTATAAAAAATGATGTCGGTCCGCGACGACGATGCGGGAGTGACAGCGAAGAACAGGGAGATGCGGGTTGCGCGATGAGCGCGCTCGACTTTTACATTGCCGCCTGTTTGAGGGACAGGTGAGAATCTAGGGTTGGAACACAATGAAATACAGAGATGGGGTTCAGGGGCGAGATATAATTTTATCAACGCGCAACAAGATAATGATTTGGGAAAGCAGAGGTAAAAGGAAAGTCCCTTTCTAACAAATAAGTCAATTCTTACTTGGCCGAAGAATTCACGAAGGGTGCCTGGGAAATATTTATTCTCGCGGCTTTGACTGCTCCTCGTATTTTAATTTATTTTTGTATTTGCTTTTGTATTTGTATCCCATTTCGTCTCGATCCGGCCGCGGGCGCGAGAGTATCGCTTTCACCCGCGTTGGTTATGCACGCGAATTACACCGCGCGAGTCGTGGCTTCGACGCGCATAATGAGCCGGTGTCCGGCGGGCAAAACGAGTTAATTAATCCTCCGGAGACGGCGTGAGTCGTCCGATAATTACGCGCGCATTCGCGATCTCATGCGCTGGATCATATGGCGCCGCGAATCTCCTCGAGGGAATTAAACAGGAGATATATCGATAATGTATTTATAATGAAAACAAAATTTGAACAACGGATAAGTATTGAGAAAAAGATGAAGAATTTATTTCATTCTTAAAACTAAAGTTTGCAAGATTTTTTGATATACGGGATCGTCAATATGTATCCTCTTGAGACATTGGATCCATTCGTGACGCTCGCGTGTGCTTTATCGTGTTCGCAGAGTTCAAAGTCTTTAATCAAAAGGTCAACGGAGAACACTCTAGATCCTTTAGGGAGATGGGGATACCTCACGGTAAAAAGGATTCCATCTAATCGAGCTCATTAGTGGCACTACTGCCGGCCGGTAGCCGCCAAGGTGCGGGAAATAGAGTTCCACAAGCTGAGCTTCCTCTGAGCGAAAGAGTGGCAGGAAATTCAATTCGGCCGAGGGCTCCGGGGAAATTCGTTTATCGTAAGAAATGTTAATTTAGTACTACGTCCGCGGTGCTGGGAAAAATTCTCTGATATTCGCGCAACGACACCGGAACCTGCCAATTGAGTCCGAGATTGCAGAACGTGGTGCAATAACCCGCCGGAGCTTTTATACGTCAGAATGGCACGGGTTACGGGCTCAATAACGTAGACATAATTACGGTCAGGGAAGAAAAGCATCGAGTAGAATATTTTATCAACTTACATTATTCATTTTTACTGTAAGTCTGAAATTTTTATTTAAAATTAGTCAAAGATGTTTGATTATAAAAAGTATCAACCGAATAAATTGAACTAAAGATAAGTTAAATTAAGACCGAGGTTTTTTCCGGAACATGTACAATTTATATTCTTTGTATATAAATGTGTGTTTGCGGATAATTTTTGGTACATTAGAATGTACAAAAAGCTTATGCAAAACCTCACGAGCACTTTAACCCATGTGCAATTAATAAGGGTAGAAACGCTGATGGGAACTCGGCGCCTAACCCTTCCCGTAATATTATCGTCTAAGCGAAATACGAGCGGTGTTAAAGGTTAACGCGCAGCGCTCGACGCTCAGCAGCGTCCGCGTCGCCGCGCGTCGAGGCGCAGAGAGGCAATTACCCTCGTCTAATTCTAGTCGAGTCGAGAGAGAGTATTCGGCCGGTAACGAACCTGTCGCGCTTCTCATTCCCAGTCACCTCCAAGTTGCTTTTTTCTTTTTCTCTCTTTTTTTCCTCGATCACGATGTGCCTTTCGTTCTACGGTATAGAGATCACAGATGCGAGAGAGAAGGAGAAAGAGAGGGAGAGATGTGCCGAGTAATTATCCTCGAAACGGAAGCGCGCACCCTAATCCTCGGGGCTCTCCTCTCGACGTCGGCTGGTGGTCCCAGTCAGCGTGTGCACATTAACGGCATGTGTGCCGAGTGCATGCGACGTGATTGATTCGCTCGGCGTGTGGCTAACTCAAATCAGTCGCGGTACCCACAGAGTCACGGTTCTCTCGCTCGCACTACCGCGATACCACATGTACCGCGATCTGGATACTTGTCGACTTATATCAACGGCTCGCGGAGAAGAGTCCCCTTTTCGAGAATCTCCTCGAGAAGTCGGACCACCGCGGCACGTCGCTGTGGGTCCTTCGAATCGCAGACTCGACAAAGAGACGTTTTGTAGAGCGATTTGAAGAGACGGAGAGGAAGAGGGGGAGAGAGAGAGAGAGTTCTTTGCGGTTACAGCTGCCGCTAAAAGCGTCGCGATTAATGGATTTCTTTGGCGACCATTCAACCGTGCCCGAATAAAACTCTACTGATATCGACCGCCACATAGTTTGTTTTTATTTAGAACCGCATTGAGAAATTGAATGGATAGAGAGTACGCGTGTATTTGTTTTCTGATCATTATATTGCTAAGCAAGAGTAAAAGCAATTTTACAATAATTTTATGTGTCTACTGATGATCTACATTTGTGACGCCGTGTTAGAAAATATATATTTGTGCTTTTTTAAATTGGACTAATAAGTATTATAACCCAGCGAGCTGACTGCTTTATGAGATGCATATGATCTCAGAGCACGTGTGCGATCCCGTCGTTTCTCCAGTTGGCAAGGAACATCCTCCCCAGTGTATGTCAGAAATATGGAGCTCCGAGAAAAATATGGCATGTGGCCCTCGGAGTGTAAGGTCCCTTTGTACAAGCAAACATTTCATATATCTACCCAGAATTCCCGAATAACCCGAATGACTTCAGAGAGCCTACACGTTCGATCGGCTTGAAATACATTTCGCGGAGAGCGGTATTTAATTTGCGATGTCGTTCCTGTTTACTGATTTATATCGGGACAATGAAATCTGGGAAATATATCGTATTTATCGTGCGCTTCCATCTTGTTTATTGGCAATATCAAAAAAGCAATTTACCGTGCCGCAGGATTGAAGAGCCGACGGGAGAACCTCTCGTTTGCGTTTATAAAACTTCGAGAGATGTCTATTGGCCGCGCGTTATTAACGCGAAGAATTTTATGAAGGCCATTCCATAAAACGCGGCCGTCTATATGCGACCACGTACACGCGATATTGGATGCCTATGTAAGCGTGCTACATGCCCGTACGATTCGCGTACTAGTGTCGAGTAGCCCCATCGCGTAATGTCGAAGCGTGGGCGATGCTTGTGTTACTCCTGCGCTTTTGCAAAACGCCGACGTTCCTCTGGCGTTTGTCAAGCCCACGACACTCGGCATCGCGAGTTCTCTTTGTACAAACAAGCGTCTCGAGTTAGCGACCGCACAACATTTACTCGACATCTTTGAACTCTCCCCGGTTCTCTCGGAACTCTCACGAGCGTAATTGAACGCTTAATTAATTAACGCCACCTCCCATTAAGCGCCATCGACTGTTAACCTCGCCAGAAGATCAGAGATAATTAATACCTACCGCCAAATTCGCGGAGACACTTTGGAGATATATAAATAATTAAGGCACACTCGTGTCTCTTCACGCTCTTGACATGCCCTAAATTTAACCGATTTCTTGCCTCTTCCAAAGAGATGAGAGATAAATAGGAACGTAAAAATAAATATGCCAACATTGAACACAGTTATAAAATATATAATTAGCTGAGAAGATGAATCTTACAGGCAAATATAGTAAATAGGCGTTAGCATTCGCTATACATATGTAAATAATAAAAATATATCAAGTTAAATTATATTCGACAACAACTGGCTAAATTGATTAATTAAAAATTTTCTTACTACGTTAGCGACCATGGGTTTTGGTTCATTTAACGAGTAGAATTTTAATAATTTTTGATGCTAATAAGCATCTATAAGATCTTCCCCGAAAATTGTAAAGAAATTATTGCGAAAAGTATTACCTCAGCCAGGATTTGAACCTGGATCTCTCTACAATCCGTGAGGGTGTTGTAACCAGTTTGACCATCGAGGCATATGGTAATATTTGTCGCAATATTAAATGAACATCTTGAGATGATACACCTTTATCTAGGTCGAAGGTGTTTAATAAACTACAGATAACGTCTTCTCTTACGCCAGTAAATAAATAACCAATCAAGGTAAATTATATTCGACAACAACTGGCTAAATTGATTAATTAAAAATCTTCTTATTACGTTAGCAATCATGGGTTTTGGTAAGAAAATTTTTAATTAATCAATTTAGCCAGTTGTTGTCGAATATAATTTACCTTGATTGGTTATTTATTTACTGGCGTAAGAGAAGACGTTATCTGTAGTTTATTAAGCACCTTCGACCTAGATAAAAGTGTATCATCTCAAGATGTTCATTTAATATATATGTGTCATTGCGACAAATATTACCACATGCCTCGGTAGTCGAACTGGCTACGACACCCTCACGGATTGTAGAGAAGTCCAGGTTCAAATCCTGGCTAAAGTAATATTTTTCGCAATAATTTCTTTACAGTTTTCGGGGTAGGGAAGATCTTATAGATGCTCATTAGCATCAAAAATTATTAAAATTCTATTTGTTAAATGAACCAAAACCCATGGTAGCCAACGTAATAAGAAGATTTTTAATTAATCAATTTAGTCAGTTATTGTCAAATATAATTTATCTTGATTGGTTATTTATTTACTGGCGCAAGAGAAGACCTTATCTGTAATAAAAATATATGTAACAGAAAATATTAAAAAAATAAAGTAATAAGATATAACATGCGATACATAATAATATTAATAATAAATTATTATAGTATTAATTGTATAATCAACAATATCTTCGAGAATATGCGGACAAGCGAGACAATGTTGCGAGACAGAAAGGGCAGTGCAAAATTTATAATCACAGACAAGTAGCAAAATAGCGGCAAATCCGATAAGAGTGTTTACGCAGAGAAACATTCTGCGTTTAATTAAACCGCGCGACAGTCGAGATAGCACCTTTCCATTTTGCGACGATTCTCTGGCTTTGCTCTAGCTAACAATAAGATAAAGCGACACGTGTTGTTCGCCGTGTGTAATGATCGGAAGAAAGCCTGCTCTCGTTAAGTCGTAACATTTCTGGTTCTGGTTCTGGTGCCTCCCCCGTGCCTTTTGTCTTTCTCTCGCTAATTGCCTTTCGCCGTCGCAATTTAATTTGCCGTTCGCCCTTCGTGACTCTGACAAGTTCGCCTCGGAAATCTCGCACGAGACGCATTCCGCAAGTTATTGACGTAGACTTCGGAATAAGGAATGTATAGCGAGCACATTTTAATCCTTTACGGAATATTTTAATGAAACGTTATATCATAAATCATGTTTGGTTTTTTCTTTGATTAATATCTTTCTCCTTTAAATTGATTCGTTTTACTTAAAGATGTATGTCAGACTTTCAAAAATAACAGCATTGCCATAATATTTTGCTAAGATGTTTAATAATGTATTTCGTTCCTACAAATGAAATTTAAAGTCAATTTACCGTATCATTTTCAAGAAAATTATTATTATAACGTCTGTAAGACGTAATATAGACGTCTTACAGACAGTTAGAATAATAATTTTCTTGAAAACGATACGGTAAATTGACTTCATTATTAAACATCTTAACAAAATATTATGGCAATGCTGTTATCTTTTAAAGTCTGACGTAAGACGTCTATATACGTCTTACAGACGTTATAATAATAATTTTTTTGAAAACGATACGGTAAATTGACTTCAAATTTCATGTGTAAGAATGAAATACATTATTAACATCTTAGCAAAATATTATGGCAATGCTGTTATTTTTGAAAGTCTGACATACATCTTTAAAAATACTTAATTATAATAAAAATGATTATTAGACTCTTACATAATATCTCGTAAATAAATAACTGTTACTTTGATACAGACATTCGTACATAAAACGATAGATTATTAAATACACGAAAAATAAAAGTTTAAAAATTATAAATTTATTTTGTATTGAATAGAAACTCTCAAAGATAAAAAGCTGCATATAATAAAGCTTCGTAATTATATTATAAACCAATAAACTAGTAGACATACAAGGCTTGCCATCTGTTTCAGAACGGAACAAAACTGAGTCGACTGTAAGAAAGGTGACTACATCCAAACTGTCAATTTCGTTGCCTTCATTACCAGCAGCTGACAGGGAAATTTCTGATAATATGAACTACTAATAAGAAAATATTTTATAGTATCCATACACAATAAAACATGAGAATATATTATATTAGTTTATGTACAACTTTGGCGAAAAAAATTTTCATAATATCTTACAATATTTTTATGAATTTTTCACATTTTAAATTTATAAAGATTTCTAAAAAAAATGCATTAAACTTTTTCAGATTTTATAAGTTTTCTTCAGAAATTTTAGAGTATTTCAGAATTCACATATATAAAGAATTCTGGAAAAGATGTAGACTTTCTTATATGATTTCAAATTTTGTCAGTATTTCTCTGAAAAGTTTTCGTATAAAAAATCTGAAACTTTCTTAAAAAGTTATAAAATTCATATAAAAATTCTGAAAAATCTATTTGAAAAATTTATGAAAAATTTATATTGAAAATCTGAAGAATACTAATAAAATTTTTCACCAGAGAACAGACAGCAGTTACTGATAGCAGTAACTACAGATGGATACAGTCTAGACATCCTCGGGCAGAGAGAAGCATTTAAGAACGGCCATCCCGCGCTTTTTCGTGGAACCGTCGAATCTCCTCTACACTAGCGCCATTACATCCATTTTAAAGTTTGACATTAGCTAGCCACATACATTGTCCGACACTGCCGATAAATCGCATTAATTCTGATCATAAACTTTCTATGATTCTGATGCGAGTCCGTCCTACATCAATTTGTGGATTTATACTTTTACAAATCATTTCACGATTTGTAAAATAATTTTATATCGAATATCATTTGTTTTCTATAATATGTAGTTGAAGTTCGGAACGTTCTTGGAGCGAAAATTAAAATGCGTTTTGTACCAAAATGTACAAGTGCGAGGACAATCTCTAAGATCCCTGAAAAATGATCTCTAAGATCCTTGAAAGATTTCTAAAATATATGTTAATTGTAAATTATTTGTAAATATATATACAATTGTAAATACATGTAAATACTATATCGGAATATTTCTATCCAATTAAGAATAATACGTGCAATTAGCGCGTGATCTCTTAATATCTTGAACAGATGTTAAGATAATAAGGAACTAAAGTAACGACAAAAGTAACGACAAAAGTAACGGTTGAATTCGTTACCGTTACAGACAGAAAAAAGTAACGATAGAGTAACGATTAGTTCTGACCTCGAATCTGAACAAAATATTTTTTTAACTTTCAAGGATCTAAGATATTGTTCTGGCATCTGTACATATTGGTACAAAACGCAGGAAGGACCAATAAAAATTTATAATTACATATATGCAAGTACGCGCTGCTACTTCCCGCTGAACGGAGCACTTCCGGACCTCGAATCTCAACAAATTATTTTTTCTTACTTTCAGGGATCTTAGAGATTGTCCTCGCACTTGTACATTTTGGTACAAAACGCATTTTAATTTTCACTCCAAGAATGTTCCGAACTTCAACTTTACTAATCGTGAAATGAGTTGTAAAAGTATAAATCCACAAATGGATGTAGGCCGGACTCGCATCAGAATGCGATTTATCGGCAGTATCGGTAAATGGATTTGGCTACGTAATGTGCCAAACTCGAAAATGTAATGGATGTAATGGCGCTAGTGTACGGGGCTTTCGACGGTCCCACTGGGTCCCACGAAAAAGGCCGGATCCGGTCACTCTGAGCCCGGCTTCACATGGAGCGTACTTTGCGTATCGCGTAACTTGCGTACCCAATTACAAATCCGCAATTCCTTTTTATTATCTACTGGAAAGCTAACGACAATGCGTGATTGGCGGACGCAAGTTACGCGATACGCAAAGTACGCTCCATGTGAAGCCGGGTTCAGGCTTCTCTATGCCTCGGGTAAAACTTTCAACAGCAAGTTTCGCAGCAAGCTTGCCCGACTACCATTGTGCCGATAATCTACCGACGCTTATCAACTGAATTACCGACAATTTATACATACACAAAAGATATTTATTTAATAATATTTATTAAATTTATTATATCACGATATTGTCAGCATCTAACTCAATATTTTCAAATATTTTTTGAATGTTTATTATTATAAATTACTGTAAATATGTTATTCTAACAACTTGAAATCACTTTTAGAACAGCTTAAATAGAACATGAAGAAATAATGATAATTTGAAATATCTCCGTGAGAACTATTTAATTCACTAATGAATATATAATTTAAAATTATAAAATATATTGTCATAAGCAAATAAATTAATAACAGGCCAAGTTCTTAAGAAACGTAGAGAAAAATGAAATAAATTTAAAGAAGTGTTAAATACTCGAAAAAAAACGGTATAAGATAAGCATTACACAAACATGTCCTGCGTTTCTTGGCACGTGCTTTTAAAAAAAGGAGAGGAGGATTAAGTAGACCACAGATCCGTGGGAAAATCGATGCCGCCATCAAAGGAAAACGATCGAGATACTTTAATTAACGGAGAGTCCATCGTCAACCCAGTCAGTACGAAGAGCGGACGACGATTTTTTTTTTCTTCAACCGAAGTCAGTACACCGTGGCGAGGAAGGGAACTTAGGAAATCAGCGTTACGGAGTAAAAGCAGCGGAGCATGAAGGGGGGTCCTACGACACAGGATGTACTCCTACCTTCCGTGTCTCCTAAGGCTTTACCGCCGACCTACCGGAATATTGTCTATTCGTGGAAAGATCCGCCGACAGTGTCGCTCGAAACAATGGCAACTGACGCATAAGTACGTGCGAACTGCAAGATTAGACGCAGATGCGCCTTCGGAGAAACTAATCATCGCTTTGTGACCGCCGGGAGAGATCGCGCGGGAAAGTTAGAGAAATAAAAATAATTGCTTATTATTATCATGATAATGTACTACACGATAATGAGAGTTTCCGAAACGCCTTTTACATTTAATAAGATCTGAGATTTTACGAGATAAGCGAGAGTCGCGCCAAGGCAGAAACGAATAACGAATTGAATAGAATTAAGCGATTGCAATAGATTCGGCGAGATTATAATTATCTTCCATTATTATTAAGACTTACATAATATCTTCTTTTACGGTTTTATCTTTATGCAATAGAACCAGTTCTGTTACTTCTGAGTACTTTTTTAGAACGGTATTCGAAAATAAAGAAATCGTGCTGCACGTTAATTCAGAATGCAATCCTTTGTTTGTAATTCTCACACTTTATATTCTACGCCTTTGTTCAAAAATTAACTATGAAAACGTCTTATAAAGATCAACTCTGCAATTAGCATTATACCATACGATCCGTTATAATAAAGTTTATTAGCTGCTCATTTCTTTTGCGCTAATACGTAAATACCGAAAAAAAGCAACCGTTGAGCCGCCGCAAAAACAAATTTATTTAACTAACAATCTACTGATGAAGACTTAGTAGAGTCAAAACGTTCAGTTGAATTTAGGAAATTTAATTATTTTCAGTTGATATTGTGATTTTTATTTAATTTCATTTATGTATAATAAACATCTTGATCTTTAACTTTTAATTGCTCGTATCCTTGACCATTTTTGTATTGCTTGCTTTTGCATATTTCGAGCTTTTGATCTTTGTTTTCAAATTTATTTGTTACATTCAAATTAAAATTTCAAAATGTCATTGCTAATTCGACCGTCAATATCATATTGTTATGATAACGACTGAGATTCCGGAAATGTTTAGAAAAGATAAACTATAAAAGAAGTCTGCAGAGTCTGACGCAGTAAACTCATATTCATTTTCGCTCGCATTCTTTGAAAAAAATTAATACTTGCTCGGTACATTTTTATCATCGCTTTCGATCGCGTCTGTGCGCGTTCGCGTAATAAAATTCAACGTTTGTTTATATTATCTTTTTCTTTTATTATTGGTGTAAATGTGCGTTGTGTTGATTAACTACGAAATAGTTTTTTCTTTTCCGTTTCCGATTTACGGTGACCGTTTTTGACTCTCTCGCGAACATTTTCGATCCTTCAGGCTGGACTGCTTGTTCAGAACCGTTGCGAATTGCTCGTTCGTCGTCGTTGTGCTCTTCTACAATGATCCGGCTTGCTGAAGTGGTTAATCCTCTGACTGCAACATCAATACGTGATCATCGATTACCAGTAGCCAACGCGAGATCAAACGCCGCATTGCGCGTGCGATCGAAACAGCCTTTCTTTGAAACGACACGGTTTCCTGAGCCGTGTTGCCGGAAACGGTAAATTATTTCCTCTTAAATCACGAAGGCGAGAAGCTACTAACGTCGAGGATCAGGGACGGATACGGATTTATACTTAAAAATGTATAAATGTCCACTTGGCCGCATTTACGATCGTTACACATTTTTAAAAGTGTCAAATAGGATTCTATTTGTCCGTTACGATTAATCGTAAAATCCTCGGAGCAACACTCGATTCAACGTATGCATTTATTTTGACAGGTTTAGCTCAAGATAACATTGTCGATCGCTTACGATATCATTAAACGAGTTTATGCCACTGTAAAACTGGTTATACACGATATAATGTTTTTTACGAACAAGATATAAAACAGACAATTTTATAAAACACACAACTTTAGTAGATATCTAGACAGAAATGTTTGATTTTGTTGCTTTTTCTATACATAAAGAGTGTACTTTAAAAAAATTCTATTTTTTTATAAATAACGCAATACATAATAATTATGTAAAATCTTTAATATTACGTTACCAACATATTTTTATTGCGATAACTGTTACGATTATGGAATAATGTGAAGTTTAATTCAATTCGATTCGTTGTAACATGCTCCCGTTATCTTGCTCCAATACAACATTCGTTCGTGGTAGCAAAAAATTGTTGATCATCGTAGAATGTAATAACTATTATCTAGCTTAAGACAGTGAGAAATAGAGAAATTGAGAAAAATTCGTGACGATTTTCCACGGTCTCAAATCCGCCCCTGGAAAGAAGCAAGCCATGACAGGACCGTGCTCGAGGCACGAGCTATCGCGCGCGTCGCTTCGGTTCCTCCGGGTAGCTACGCGTGAAGCAGAAGAAGTGGAAGGACAAGGGGAAGACGAGGGCGAAGAGAGCGAAAGAGAAGAAGAAGAGAAGGGGGACGGGGTCGCGCAAAGACGTGGAAAGGAACAATGACTCGCGGTACCGGCGTTTACAGGGTATAGCGAGTATATCGGTGGGGCGAGCTCGTAATTAGTCATAGTGCGATGCGCTAACAGCGGCACTCTGCAAGAGTGAGCCTCGCTCGTTCTCGTTCGTGCCGCCGCGCGCGATGCTCTCGTCGGGGCAAATCTCGAGAGCACTCGGCTTGATCCTCTACCGGGTGATGCGCGAAATTTGCGACTCATCGCTGAAACGGTAGCGTGATTCAGTTTTGTTATAAAAGGAACCACGCGTCACTCTTCACTATTTTCAGTTGGATCGCAACCGACGAGACTTGCTTTTTTAACGCAAATATAAATGCGAAATATAAATTCGAAATTGAAACTTAGAAAACTATATATGTAGCTTATGAAAATAAAACTTACAAAATAAAAAAATTGGAAATTATAGCGGACTCTCTTGATATTACAAAAAAAATAAATAAATTCCCAATGAAGGCAATGAGAGTAAAAACGGCGCGATAATTCTTGCGTAATGAATTCCAAAATTTTCCTTTCGTGTAAATTATATTTACTTTATTAGTACATATAAGATTAAATTAATAACATCTTTGAAGAGTTTAGTATTAATCGAAATCAATTTTATAGTTGTGGATTTTAACACCGATTTCTAACATGCTCGTTAGGAAATTTCTTTGCCTCTTATGTTCCACGTGTCTTATGTATCTACTTTAGATACGTTAATCAAAGCCGCATTGAGATTTTCAGACTCGCCGAGCGCGCGCGAGCTATTATTCTTTAGAAATATCTTATTTTTACCAACCGCTCAATGAGCGATGTAACGCGTATAACGGGTCCAAGACACTTGCACACAAAAGTCCTATCCGAGTCGATCTACGACCGCGAATAACGGGTCATCGTATATCTCGTAATTAAGCTGGTATAAGTGAAGCTCACGAATCATCGCCCTCGAGTTACTGCTTAATTAGTTCGACCTCAGCCATCGTAACGCGAGAGACTGGCGGCCTTTCCTGATCTGTCAGTACAAAATTATATGCAGCCATCTGTTGCGGATTGCGACAGATGATTTATCGGCTCGTAATATTATAAACGGCGCGCTAACTTCTGAGTTGCCGCCACATTTACCTTATAATTTACACGCACGTATAAATTATCATTCGCTATATTCAACACATCCCTATATAAAATCCCAATATATCACCTGTAATATTTAATACGCAATGCCAGATTTTCAATATTCAAGGCAGATATTTCTTATCTCTCTCTCTCTCTCGTACTTCGGGGACACCCCGTAGACATGCACCTGCGGCGAGAACGCGCTACCACCTCGGCGCGGCGGGGCACGCAAGAAGGGTTGCAAAGTCTTCCAGCGGAGCGACGCCGCGCGGCTTCGAAGTAAAGGGGGAGATGAGGGACAAGCACCTCTCTCGCGGAGAAAAGGAGAGACGCGAAAAGCGGCAGAGCGAAGCCGCAGGCGGCCAGCCGTGTCTCCGGCGGCGAACTCGGTCGTCGGCAGGCAGACAGGCTCCCTCGCCAATCCGCCGCGCGGCGTTTCCACTTCTGTGCGCGTTTCACGCGCGGCTCCGACCGTCCGTTGCTCGCGACTCGGCGTGGCGCAGCGCGGCGCAGCGCAGCGCAGCGCAGCGCGGTGCGCGGGTACCACTTACCTGTCGTGCACACATCACACGCGATGTATGCTCTAACGTCAGCGAAACAACCCGCCGAGCGGTGCGCGGTGCGCTGACCTTTTTGCCGGCGCATAGAGCCGCGGACGCGTGGAAAAATCGCGTGCGCGCTTCGTTGCCCGCGCCGCGAACGGAGCGAGACGCGGCCGCAAACGAGCGAGCGCACGCAGCGGATACGTATATGTACAGGACTCGCGCGCACGGAAGATAATCAGACGCGCGTCGATCGTTGTCGTTACGCGCGACGAGACCGGCGCCGATTACCGGCGCGACCGAATGACGGTCGCGCGTACCACGGTATACGCTGCTTATACGCGAGAGTTTTTCGCCGGATCCTCGTCGATCGTCACAGGTAATCGCGCATCGCTCGCCTCTTACCGCGAGATAGATACACGCGTATAGCGGAAACCGCTACGCCGCTTCTCTCTCTTTCCCTCGCGATGATTCGCCACGATGGCTCGCGGTTCCGCGCACTGAATTAGAAAATACTTAGGTTCCGCGGACTCCTATTAGCGTGTGCACGCTGTTTTTTTTCCACGACTTAAATTCGCCGGTTGCCGGTTAATAAACCGACATGGTATTAAGCGAAAATGCGCACAACCGCGTTTTCTTTGCCGCTCGCATGCTGACCACGTCGAATGAATCTTTCTTCATATAAATTGTCTTACAATGTTGATCGCTTGTAATTATAGGATATTGCACTCCTAGAATGAACGCTGATCTGGCTCAGGGGAAAAAAACACCGGCGCTCTGAGCTGGAAGAAAATAATAGAGTGCACAATCATTGCGCACATATCTGCATGTGAAAAGATGGCTTGTACATTGTAGGGATCCTCTAATAAGGAATCGGACAATGCATGGAATCGACAATCGACAGGCTGCGGATTGGTCGAGGGACACTTCCGTGCTTCGAAAGTGTGCGCCAAGCTTTTGACAGCTTTGACATTTTCAATGTGTAATCGAAGAGAAAAGTTTTTTAGTTGCGTCAGAAGAGTCGCCGAGTAGGGACAAAAAATTTTTTCTGACCAAACTAACTGCCTTTTGCATTTCCACGATTGTTACAATCGCGCGGCAGTAGCTTCTGATGGCTCCCTCAAATGGCGGCGTATTCAACGGATTTTCCGATCCCTTACTAGAGAATCCCTAGTATATTATAGAACTAAACGTAGAACACATCGTTACTGACGACCATACCACACACTGCTTGCGCTCACCGATTTGGACTAAATTTGGAATATATTTAGATTATCATTAGACATGACTCCTGGTAAAGCCGTTTTGATGCATAGGCCTTAATTGTCCCTAGCCAGAGTCTCAATGTTGCGCCTTTAATAGTGCTTTAGCAGTGGCGAAATTTTTTAGACATGTTGTCTGTTTCATTTCGATGCAAATACATTGACCTGCAATTAATAAAAGGAAAAAAACGAACACAAATGATAAGGTAGATGCGAAGGTATATAATAGCTAATTGTGGGATATTTTTTCATTAAAAGCAAAAGAAGAGACTCCATTTGGATCGACTATCGAAGTCTTATTTTGTTTTCTTGATTATCTAATTCCTAATTGATTAGTTCTCGAAACATTCCTCAATTTTTTCTCTAGAAAATTTTGCCACTGCTAAAACACTATTAAAGGCGCAGCATTGAGACTCTGACTAGGGACAGCCAAGGCCTATGCATCAAAACGGCTTTAGCAGGAGTCATGTCTAATGATAATCTAAATATATTCCAAATTTAGTCCAAATCGGTGAGTGCAAGCAGTGTGTGGTCTGGTCGTGAGACACGTAACTATCCCCACGACGCTGATATATGTATCTCCAGTATACGAGGACAAGGACAGGTGGAGTTTGCGGTGAAATTGAAACTATCCGAGCATTAAAATCTCCCTCGTGCGCGAATTGCATCGGCTCGTACTGGCACGACACCTACGTCGCCTATCGCTTCGATAAAATTATTGCTACGCAATAGCGCTATCGGTCTCTGAAATCTAAGAACGGTATCATGATACAAAGTCCTTCTTTAACTCCCGCCATCGAGAGAAAAAGCAGCTAAGAGTGGCCAGTCGAACTGCCTTTAGATTACTTCAACGCAGTTGTAAATATTATCAGCGTGCATCTCTAGGATCATCAATCGAAAGGCCCGAGAGAAAAAGAGAGGAAGAAAGAGAACACGGAGAAGCCGGTTTGCTGACAAGATTAAGATATGCCGCGGCCTAGGGCGTCATTATTTGTAAGAGGCGGTATCGTGGCTATTTAAAGCGCGAAGAGAGAAAAAGGCGACGATGTTAAAAACGAGGGAAAGAGCGCTAATTGAAAAACACCTTACCGAGACCGGTATTTTACGAGACTAAGGCATTGGGAATAATCAATGATTACTGTACGTCTACGTAATTAACATTACGTTAATTGAAACGAATCTTGTTCTATTTTTTATTTATTTATTCTGCATAAAATTGTGTGTAATTTCTTATTTTGCAAAAGATTTTTGTCGAAAGATTTTTATAAAGTATATAATTCCGGCAGGCCTTGCGGATAATTCCGTGTCAAAATAAAGCGATTTCTCCCGTTTACCCTCCCCACCTTAATCTGCAGCTGCAGGCTTCACCTGCGAAACAGTTTGTTGCCTGCGAACCACCGGCACTGTAAGCCGTAACTGTTGAAGCGAGCCGAGCAGCGCGCCATCATCCAACACCTGTTACACAAAGGTTCTTGTTGAGTTAGTTATACCATCGACTATCGGGTGACGGTCATACAAAACATTGACGTCAAAATATACTGTGCGTAATTCTTCATAATTATTTCGATCATAGATATTAATAAATCATATAGAAGAAAAATATATAATCCTGCGTCAAACAAACTCATAACTAGCTCATTGCCATTCTAAAAATAATAAATTCTCTTGCTCAACTATACTATAAACTTTGAAAAAAAAATTTCAAGAAAAATTTAGGAAAAAAAAGAATATCTAGAGTTTACTTATTTTCAGAATCCAAATCCTTTCTTGAAAGTTGTGACCGTTTCAAGTTCGTATAAGATGTATTAATAATTTATGACTAGTATACGGAATTTTCGTACAATTAATTTCGTAAAAGGCCGGCCACCGAAGCCGCGATAGCTTCGTGATGGTTGTACGGTATGTTTATCGCGCGTATTCGAGAGGGGGGACAGAATACACGCGCGCGTAGGGTCAGGGCCAGGAACCAGCACACGATAGCCGACTTCCGTCAGCCCGTAGAGTCGACAAAGAGGAATCCGTAATGCGGCGGAAATGTTATTTTCACAGGGGTAAACCGCGGTGGTAACCGTCACGTAGGTGCTTGCACGAAGAAAAATATTCCACGAAGAACACGGAGAGAAGCATCACTCATTTGTTTGTTCCGTTAAGTAGAAGAGACACTTTCGCGTCACTTAAAATTGTTTCAAGCCCACCATGCGCCGCTGTTATATCTCTGCAGTGTCGCACCTTCGGGCATGACGAAACGCAGGTCTTCGTCGTGAATTTCTCGAGGTCGTCAAGAACCGACGACACGCGAGATAATATTATCTACGCCGAATTTCACAATAAAGCAGTTAGGATCTAGGACGTTCATCATCGCGCTGTACAATTTTGATGGCGCGGTCTCAAGAATTTTTACTTGCCGCGATGAAAGGCGGTTGTTAAAGGGACCAGAACCGAGGTCGCAATTTTAGGACGTAACGTTACGAGTTCTGGAGCGTTTTTGGTATATACGCCGCCGTGCGGTGTTAGATGCGAGATAGCGGTCATACGCTCCTCGCGAGTCAGGGAAACCAGTTTTTCGTGTAATATCTGTCAGGGACAACGAGTGAGGTGACGTGAACTCGCGAAGACAAATCGCGTCTCCGCTTTTCTTCCTTTTCGTGTATTATTTCTGTTGTACGGCAATAGATCTTAATGCTTTACTAGCCGTATAATGTAGCAAGTTTTATCTCATAAAAAGACATAGTACTACTAGTCCGTTCTCATTTTTCAAAACAAAAATAGTATTATGTCATCGGTCGCGACCACAAGAAGATCCAAATCATTTTGCAGCTGAAGCCTCAGCGACGCGTCATACTGTCCCTAGGGAGGAAAATTTACGTTTTCTGCCACCTTCTTCGGACACTATCAGTACCCACATGGTCGCCCTACTGGTTAACACAGTGCGGGATATGGATAAAAGCAGGCGAACCAGCTGAGTTTGCTATAACGGTGCTTTTATTTTATAACATCATAAAAATGATCCATGTAACTTCATGAAAACTTTTCTCAAAACATCTATCACATTAGAGAAGCCTGTTGTAAAGACATTTATATCACATATATATTTATTATATATTTTGTAAAAACATTCCTAATGTTTGATTGATTAATAGTTGTTAAAAAATCATTATATAGCATTTTATAATCAATCAAACATTAGGAATGTCTTAAATATATATATATATATATATTTAATCAGAAAGAAATTAAATCTGTTATTATTCTAAATCTTTCTATTTCATATCTATTAAAATATATCAAAATTATACTGAAATGTGATTAAATAATGAAAATTAGACATCATTAAGATACGTTAATCTCCTCAACTTCTATATTCGATAAGGAATCGCATTAAAATCGTTTTACATCGAACATCCTGTAAAACATTTTGTTTTTCTTTTCTCTTTTTCTTTCTCTTTCTTTCTCACGCGCACGCATTATTCGACCTTCATAAATTCATGAATATCGCACACGGAGCTTTCCTGGTGCTTTCCTCTCCTCTTCTCTCGACGAAAACCAGTTTGTCGTGAAAAGCGTCTACCGAGTATTCCGAGACGCCGTCCCAGTCTTCGCCGGCGAGACTCCAAGTTCCGTTTTGTAGAAATTTTATTTATAACGTCGCCAAAAGTCACGTCGCCGCGCCGTTAAGAAGCATATGGTCGGATCAGTCAGTCAGGGCCGGTGGCCCGCCGATTACGGCTCGCACCTGTCGGAGTCTGACGGTAACTTGCCGCCTCGTGCACTATGCTTCCTGCTTTGGCGCACCGCCAAAGCCGCTTCGTCGTCGATACAACTAGTTCCGTATTTATCCCGAACGTTCATCGCATGTCCAACGAAATTAGACAGCGACTAAATATTCCTGTGTCTGACTCTAATTGCTACTTATCGTGATTTACAAGTCAAATGAAGCTCGAAACCGCAACCTGTGTTAAACGACAGAACATTAACAACCTTTCAACTGCAATGAAGCTCCGAAAAGTTTAAAATAGATTAGGCATGGCTAACCTACGGCCCGCGGAACAGTTTCATCCAGCCCGCGACAATATTTTGAAAAATAAAAAATTAAAGAAAATAAACTATAAAACTATTTTTATAAAGTTTAAATTTAACATTAAAAACAGTTTAATAATTCTGAGTACGGCTTCTTCTGATTGTGAGTACGGCCCGCGGAAAGTTTGAAAATTTTGAACATGGCTCGCGAATCGAAAAAGGTTGGCTATGCCTAATATAGATTTTAATTATTTTTACAGACATACTCTATCTCTCTCTCTCTCTCTCTCTCCTCTTTGCATTTTTTGGAATAAGCGACTGACTTATGATATTGACTTGTGTCACTCTTCCGATCAACGGCGTCGTATTCTCATCACGTGGCACGGAATGTCGACACGCAATGGCCTCGGCTGGTACTCGAAAGTGGACGATTGCGCGGATCCAAAACTGCGTTTCATTTAAGATAACGCGTTATGAGAGAGATCGTTAAGCGGGCGAAATCCGAGTACCGAGCGGATGGTCTACTCTTGGTCTCGGAGTCTGCGTGGGCGATCCGCTCGGAACGCCTTATGGTATTAAGAGAAAACGAATGCATGGCAGGGACTTTAACGCTTGCTGCTAACGACGCTGATCTTAGGTCATGGTCAAAAGTAGCCTTACGATTGCGGTGGTTTCGTCGAGGGTACCGTAGAAAGGAGCGTTCGTTTGAACGCGGCGCGTACATTGCTCACCAATGATTCGTAGGATTCGCGTGGGCGGTATTGTTGGATTGTTCTCATGGAAACGTGGCAAACGCGATAATGATCCGTAAAGTCCCTAAAGCAATAACGAATGCGGACGAACGGGAATAACGTACGTTTATCCGAATAGAACTAGCGTCAAGAAACCTATGTACCTAGCTGGATTTTTACAAGCTCAGAAAATTGCTAAGCCTCGAAATACTAATAAATCATCAAGAAAATACAAAGGGCGATACGTAACAAAACACAGATATTAGAATATAGAAGAATGCTCTGATGAAATATGGAGAGAACATATTTACGTAGTAGATATCACATGTAGTTAGAATCTTTCGAGCTTTATACTGAGATTAGTTACATTTATGTTGAAAAAGCAGTTTTTCAAAAGAGTATTTTTCAGCGTGCTCTATAAATTTTTTTATGCACGGCTGTTCGACGTTCACGTCCCGTTTGGCTCCTCAACGGTTATCAATCCCGAAGAAGAGTCGAGAGTAGCATTCCTCCACGGAGAGACGACCGACCGCACTAGCCAACACCGCCGTGCATGCTCGCGCGTCTAGATTTAAGCGCCGCGGTTTAGAACGGGGCGCCGGAGGAATTCGCGTCCCAACCATCTGTTCTCGGCACCAGCAGACTCTAGTGGTTAGATGCTCCCTCTTTCTTGTCCACGAGGCCGGCGTTACGGTGCTGAATGTCCGGTTAATGCACCTGCGTAGTCCACGGCTCGCGAGCGGAACACCGTGAAGCGAAGCGGGAGGCCGCGTGCGAAGGAAGGAAGGGAGAACGGAACGCGCGGCGGGGACAATCATGAACAACTCTGTCGAGCAGCTACCGATGACGAGTGGAAGAGACCGACGGTGGGACCAGGAAGACGGATGATGAAGAAGTCGACCACGTGGATCGGTCACCGCGAACGATTCCATAGAGTGGGAGGAACATAGAAACCAGCCGCGGAACACGATGCGCAAATATTAGCAATTTCTCTTTACCATCACGATAGAGACTTCTTAGTTTGATTGATCCTTGTCGCTTTGTTGATCTTGATCTTCTATGTTTAGTAAATGAAAGTAATATATTTTAATGAACGGACAAATCAATGATGACAAAAATGTTCTCTATATTTATTCGCGATATTGAAAACGCAATAAGGAAATATAAGAAAAATATAGCATAAATTATATTTTTCCGTTCCATATCTACCGGCATTGAACTCTCCAGATTTAGACAGTTTCCAAATCCTGTTAGTGTATTCTCGCGATATCTTACGCGCATTACACAGTGTGACCGACGTCTTTGCGATTAATTTTTTGTATGAGTCCCTAGTAGAGTCACCTGTTGATGAATAGTATCGTTGTTTAGCCCTATGTTTTCAACAATTCATTATTAAATTTTTATGACGCTATAATATTTCTGTCATGAATGTTGCTGCCAAAAGTAACAGTATCTTTTGTTCCTCGGTCGAAAAAGCACCATGGGCTAACATTAAATTCTGTTTTAAACTGGCAAAACAGTCACAAAAACTTTTGAAATGATTAAAATTGTGTATAATAGTGAAGCTATTCCGTATCCACCTGTGTGAAGTTAGCCCCCAATGTCGAAAAATCAAAAATTTTCTTTTTGCATCGTTTGCCCACGAATGCCCCGTTGGAATTTCTGTTTGCCCCTCTTTAGTTCAAAAGTTATAAGCAATTCAATTTTGGGCCAACTTCACACTGGCCCCCCAATCTTGAAAAATCAAAAAACAGGGCATTCGTGGGCAAACGATGGGCAAACATTTGCAAAAAGAAAAATTTTAATTTTTCGACATTGGGGGGCCAGTGTGAAGTTGGCTTCACACAGTGTGAAGCCCGCCAAAACTGAATTGCTTATAACTTTTGAACTAGAGAGGATAAACAAAAATTCCAGGGCATTCGTGGGCAAACGTTTGCAAAAATAAAAATTTGATTTTTTAACATTGGGGGGGGGCAGTATGAAGTTGGCCCCCACAAAATTGTATTGCTTATAACTTTTAAACTAGAGAGGGGCAAACAAAAATTTCAACGGGGCATTCGTGGGCAAACGATGGGCAAACGTTTGCAAAAAGAAAAATTTTGATTTTTCACAAAACTTGTTATTATTAATCTCAAATGCTTCTGTGTAATTTTTAAATATTTAAAGATTACACACACAATTAAATTTTAATATTATAATAAAAAAAGCATTTGAGATTAATAATAACAAGTTTTTGTGTAAGCGTTCGGATATAGGTTCATGTCCGGTTATTGGGACGTTTACCTTAAACGATGCAAGTATAAGTAAAATAAGATAAAAATAAAGTTTGTAAGCAAAATTTCAATCAAGATCTTAGAAGAGAGGTAAAAAATTTTAGCGAATCTGAGAATTGTGGCGTCGAGCAAAGAGATGCTTGATATCCCTATTTAGAATCTTCTTTTCACTCATTGTCAATTAAAAAAAAAGATAGAGGCATATTTAATTTTTCTCTCTCTTTCTCTCTTTCATTCTCTCTTTTGCTATTTTTCCCCTCTAGTCCTACCAACACTCCACCAATTCATAAAATCTCTGAAGCGAGTCTAAGCGCTCCACTAACTCTACCGACGAGTCGCTGACCTCAGGACTCAGCCGTGCGCATCAGCTGCATTTCTCCTCTTGCACATAGACCAGTTGCGCCGTGCGATGGTCATGGTAATTCAGAAGAACCATGGTGCACCGATAGGCGCTAGACGAGGGAACGTTCGCGGAGGATACGAGGAGGAAGAAGACGGCTGATGCCGTCAAAATACATTGTTCGAAAAACGAGAATATTATCAAATACTTTGCAAAATCATTCGCGTGATATGAATTATATCATCGGAAAGATTTTATGATATTATAGAAACGATGTTACAAGTCAAAAAAGCATCTTATTTGGACTCTAAAATTTCATGTGTAGATAAGCAAAATATACAGGATATTAAAATTTATTTAAGATATTTTTTAAATAGTTTATGCTACATACACTGCCGGTCTAAAGTTTGAGACCACATATAAAATTTAAGAATATTCCAATGAAACACTATTTTAAAGTCTGATTCATTGCCTTACTCAATAACTTTTTTTTAATTTGAAAGTAAATAGGCATTATATATTTAGCACAGTTATAATTATCATAACATCGTTTAATTTCAGGAAAATGGATTACGGTCATAAAACTTTTTTCTACAAATATAATGAACTTAACTTATAAACTAAGTAATAAAGTAATTACTTAATAATAACTTAACTTAACTTATAATGAACTTGTAGCTAGATTATCTAGATTAGTAAACAAAGTTAATTAAATATAAAAGTGGTTACTTTGACGAAAAAACTGTTTAATACTTTTAGCGCTTTTTATTTTGTAAATTTTTTATAAAACTTTCAAACATTATATAATTGTTCATTTTATTATAAAACAATGAATAAAATAATAAAAATATGTTAAGTTTATAATGCATAAGTTTGATTTCATTTCATATACTAGACATTTTCAATTAATGGTCTCAATTTTTGGCCGGTAAAATATATCATATCTTCATAAAGCATATGATTTCATCTGCCAAGCAGATTTGTCTTGCTTTAAATATACAACCTTAAGCAATTATAATTATGTACTATTTTGAATTTTTAGAGAACTATGGCAAGCTATCAAATTCACACTTTGACATAATACCAAAGATTAATAATCTCATATAACACATAAAATTAAAGAAGAGTTTTGTTATTCTTTGTTAACGTCTTTCATGATGGTCGTTCTGGAAAGATCTGCGATTACAGCGACGATCATAGGCGTTTATATCCTGGAACATTGCGCTAGTCAGCCTACGTCATCAAGGAATATAAACCACACGTGGCAATTACTGAGGTAATTATTGTCGGTATAAATTTAATAAAATTCATAAATGGATCCGGATGAGTGTCGGTTGCGTCGCGGTTTTGTTCAGCCGATGAATAGAAAAGATAGTGTAATGTCGCATTGGCGACGCTTAATGACGATCTTTTTGAATGAAAAAACGTCCACTGAGTCCGTGGGACGATGCGTAAACGACGGCGAAGTATCTCTCCCTTCGTCGAATAGATATACCAAGATGCTCGTGTTTAGAAGGACAGGGAAGAAGAAAAAAAATGAAGGATTGCTCGACGTAATTCGTGTTCATTATGGTTCTCGTATGAGGTTCTTGGCTCGCAGAAGCCGCCGTGTAAATTCTATCAAAGTCTATCTTGCTCTACACTAGGATACGGTCACGGGCCCCACTCCGGCGCAAACTACACGTGAAAAGTCACGCTCTGCTGGATTCAGGTATAGTTAGTATCCGATATACCGGGTGGTCAGTTTCATTGACCTGACGGCCGAACGATTTTTGCCCAATTACGTCTGACCGAGCACTTTGACCGAGAATTCGAGATTCGTTCCGCCTCGGAACGTATCGGCCATTTTTCTTGTATGTTTGTTTGCTCCTAAAAGATTGCGGTACGTGGAGGTAGTGGTGTGTAATAAAGAGGATGTGCTCCGTTCTCAGAGCGGTGTATCGTCAACGACTATTGTTCATTTCCCGCGAGTCCTGATTCGTAGGAAAAATAGGCTCGTCTGGCCGCAATCGCGCGGTCGGAGATTTTATTGCCCGTGCAAGCATAAACTCGCAGCGTGAACGTTATTAAATAAACCGTGGAAACTTATTCCCATGACGCACATATAATCAGCGTGTAAACTACGTATTACGATTCGGCGCGCGTATAAAATTACCAGCTAGGCGAAAAGATTATCCGTAATATCAATATAACCGTGAACGGCATTAAACTCTATCCGGCTGCCTTTGGAATCGAGAGTCATTCCTATTTCTTCTAAACACGCTTGAAGAAGTTTTCTATCCAGATGGACTTACATCTGCAAATACCGCGCGTCCAGTTCGAAGGAAACCATCTCATCATCATTGAGACAATGCTCGTCTCGCGTCGTTGTTACACGCGCAGTCGTTACTACTCAATCGAGAGTCAACGTACTCCTCTCTGATTGCGTAAGTCCAAATCGCTAATGATTACGCCATTAATTGCGCGCGTGAACGCGGGACTCCCAATCGCCGCTATGGTGACGATACCGGAAAAAGCGACAAACTAGAATACCGTCTCTTCTGGATCACTCTGTACGTATACATGTGTATCCCGTATACAACGTAGCCTTTGCGGCGTAGTCTTTGCTGTGTGCTGTTGGCCTATTCGCTCATTCCGAGCTGAGTCACACGCAGCACACCAGGTCTCTCCTTGCCGCTCCCACCTTTCCTCCCTGTCCCACCACAAGGCAACGTTCCCTCCGGGCCCCGCGAGGACCCCACACCCTCCCCTCCCCCTGTTTCCTCTCATCTTTTCCCCGCCGCCGCCGTCCTGCGTCCCACGGTCCCTCTCCATCCCAACAACGCGTCTTTCCTGCGGCCCCTGGGGCCGCAGGCTGACTCCCCAGGTCGACTGACCGAGCTGACTGTCTCTACGGCTGGCTGGCTGGCTTTGCCGGTGTAGCCACCCAGCCGGCCACCTTCCTCTTCTCCCGCGTGTGTGCCACCAGTCGGCCGGGGTTTACCTGGCGTTACCTGCCAGCCTGTAGCCTCAGTTCACTCACGTCACTTCGAGCAACCGGTTCGGAGTCCTCTCGGCATCCGCGCACTCGCACTCGACTTTACGCAAAGGCCTTTCCTCTCGTACTTCCTTTCCCTGCGTACATACGCGCATAATTCTTCTTCTCTTTCTTCTTCTTCGTTTTCGATTCATCTTCTTCTTCGTTCATCATCTTCTACCACTTTTTTTCTTTTTCGCGTGCGCATTTCTTCTCCGTGTCGTTTGTGCCTATCGGATATTAGTGCGCAAGCTGTATCTTGTACGAAGAGGCGATCGATCGCGTCAAGATTCTCGCGACCGCTGAGATCGCATTTTACTTCGCGCCAACTACACGAGACTGATGTGAACGACGACGGTCCGAACAACAGTGAAATTTTGACGAACTTCTCATGGCAGTACGCGCTTGCGAAGCGGAAGAAGATGAACGACCGGTCTGGAGAGGATTGTAAGGAAGAGGGTGTTACCGATACTGATCAGTATCAGGTATATTCTCATTCAGTACAGCGAGAGAGCGGGGCGTGGGTAATCGACAAGCGGATATTACTAAGACGGGAGAATTGATTAAATTTGATCGACATCTTTATCCCTTTTAGATCGAAACCAGTCAGCATTTAGAGTAACTTCGCGGCTACAAGGCAAAAATTCAAGTACTCGCGTAAAAGCGTTAAAAAGAAACACTTAATACTCATAAGAGGCGCGTCTGCAAATTATTTTTTATATGCCGAGAATAAAACCTTGCATGATTATTTTTCCAGATCGGGCGAAATCGTAGCCATGCGGTCTTCGTACGCATCGTTAGAGGCTAGAAACGATCGTATCCCGTTTAAATGTCTCGGTGTTTTTATTATCGGCGGTAACGATCGCCGGTGAAATCTATTTCTTTGGCGTTCGCGAAGGGGCACGTTCCCAACGGTTTCTCTTTCTTGTATATCCGAGATTTTCATCGGGTCAGTGTCCTCCGGTACGGTGACCGTTATCTGCCGGCTCCGACCTCGGCGCGAAAAACATCGAGCGCCGAGAAATCGCGGAATAAGAATGTAGCCGTCGTGTGGGCAGAAGAATGACCGCGCGTTGACGTTGGCCAATTATTAATGATGAACGCGTTCGACGCTCTTTCCCCCCTCTCCTCTCGCGATTACGTAAATCCGGAAGTACGTTTCTCGCTGTGGCGAGACCGAATCCTTGATGTTTCGCGCAGGCGAACTTCCTTCTGTCCTTGTGCAACAATACGAATTACAAAGCTTCGATATATCAAGTGTAGCGCTACGGTTATCGAGAACTTATCGTGCGAGAGCGGCTTAAAAGGCTCTGCGCGAATAATCTCGCGAAGTTCTCTTTCTCTCTCTGCCGGGTAACAGAAAGAACGCGACTGCCGGGTTGTTAGAAATTACATAACTTCGCGTGCGCGGCATGAGAACACGTACCGGGCGAAATTATAAGTGCGGGTTTTCTGGCCTTTAGCCTGTCGCGTATGTCACTTTTGCAAATATGCAAATGCACACCGTGCCGCAATTTATCGGCTCGCTCTCGCAGTAATATTGTTCGTTCGTAACGGCGTGTCTACGTCGTGATTTAATAAGATTTCGAAAGTCACGAAGCGCGCGCGCGGAGCGTCGGGGGCCCTTGTCCCGAGGACCGTTTGATATTTTATTGTTTTCACAGCTTCACCCCACCCACCACCAATTATCCTCTCCTTCCCCATTCATCTATTCTCTCGTCCTAGATATCGTTGCGTCACCGTGAAATCCTTTCGTCATGGCACCAAGGTGCTACTCTCTAATCCGAGAAGGAACTTTTTGTCCGCCTGAATCTTTTTTCCCGCAACACGATGCCGAGAGTAACGATACTTATTGCGCATCGCGCGAATTAGTAGACGAAAAACCGTTCTTTCACGCGCTTCAAGACGTGCTGGCTAAATCTCTCTCCCGTAAAAATAAAACAGATGGAGAAAAATGTAACGGATTAGAAAGCGATTTCTAATATGGTACAAAGATTTCCCCCTTAATTTACTTATTTTGTCTTACACGGGATGCATATTATATTAATATACTTACGCGCAATTAATATTCCACCGCCGATTATCGGTGTCGATGATCGACGAATGCAAAATTAACGAGGTAATTCGGTGACGGGGGAACCGCGAACGCGACAATCGACAGCGGGATGATTTTCTCTTTAATCACGTGCCTTCGATACAGATTCATCACCGTGCGCCGATTGAAACACGGAAGAGCGATTGGAATCGCGCGGCGCGGGATCGTAGCACGGATCGTGGAGGAAAGACGAAGAGAAGCGGGCATTCCAACGAGAAGAGAAGTCGAGGTCACACAAAACCTGTTCGAAGAGTTACGAGATCGCGAAATGGGGGCTTAAACATGCCCAAGACACGCGTTTGTGTTTTCGCAACCATTGTGTATCTTGATTTATACAAATCAACAGACCCCGTCGGCCTGACAGCACAACCGTTGCGTCTCAATTTGCGAGGCACACACAAATTTTACGTCTGACTCAATCCCGACAGACAAGTTTTGCATACTATATTAAAAAGAAATCTATAACCATATGTTGTAGTTAATGTAATTTGACTGTAGCAGAAACAGTGTTTACAATTTTGACGAAAACTTTCGTTTCCGTGTTACTAATGTTACGTAAAAATTTCATAAAATTTTAATAAAAAATTTAATAACCTACTATTTAATAACGTTTTATTTCCTATTATTAATAAACTATTAGGTATTTGAAGCAGAGTAAAATTTATATGACGTTTAAATATATACATAAGATGGCATTCTTCTTTCTTCATTCATTTACAAAATTTCTTCTTTTTAAATGTCGCAATAGAGATGCACGAAATACTGGAAATAAGTAATTTCCTAATGATTGCAGTTTTATGAAACGCGCCGGAAGACACGTATCTTTCGTCGAAATGACTTCGACGAATAACTCCGACTGACATACTTAACATCTTTTTTTACGACTGTGCAGGCTCGATAAGATGTAGTCGACGACCCAACAAAAATCGCACTGACGTGGCTGAACGGAGGAATGCGATCAGATTATTTCCGAAGTAATAATCATTGTACATATACGCACATAACACATACACGCGGAGCATTTAACCGCGGTGTATTAAAAGACTTCTGCGAGCAGCCATTATTTCCGTGCCGCGTTTCTCGATGTTCGAATAAACCGTGAGAACCAGAATGATGGCATGACCGGAAGAATGGCTTGAGAACTGAGAGACTTGCAGATAGTCGGCGAAGAATCGCAAGTATATACACGGTGCACTGAGAAGATTCGAATCGTGAGAACCGGGCGGGAAAACTCGAAGGAACGCTCGCTACTTCAACGGATATATACTCTCCCGCTCTATAAATAAATTATTTTGCCGCGTTATACACAAAATCGATTCCTCCATGAACTTCATCTCGATCATTTTCGACGGTCGTAGATCGATTTTATTTTAATCAGCATGAAACGAATTAAATCAAGCTGAGCCATAACCGTTCGACTACAAGATTCATTAAAGGCAAAAAGGGGATTGGAAGATCTCGATACGAAAGATCCATAACTAAAGCATTAGTTTTTTTGGTATTCCCTTGACCATTGATCAGTAATCGGTTATCTTAAATGAGACGGTAATGAGAGTTATCGTCTCGATGTTGCTTACCACGAGATGACCGAGATGAAAAATTAGCATAATACGAGAAAACATGAAACACCCGCGGCAAGATATACTACGCACATCAAAATTGATGACATTTGACTATGACTGACTACTTGAAGTCAGTCTTTTGTTAGCAAGAATTTTTTTACTACAAAAAAAACTGACTTCAAGTTTATCAGCAAACTTGTAAGAAAGGATACTTGAAGGATGCTATGTGATTTCTGATACATTGTATAGTAGAAATGACTAGGAAAGACGAGTATGGATAGATGGATACTTGACTAGATTATAGCCTGCGGGAAGACGAAGAGGATAGAAGGCACAGCGTGAAAAAGCCGACGGCGCGGCTCTGGTCGAACCTGAAGAATCGGTGGGAACGATTTTGTAGGTGGGAGCGAGCAAATCGAGAAGCGAGCGGAGATAGAGAAAGAAGGCGAGACGCGAGACGAGACGGAGTTTGAAGGACGAGCGTGGAGAATGCCTGGAGAACAAATCATGGCGCGCTCTGCGAGATCTAGCAGACGCGGCTTCCGGGAAGAGTCATCGATCCATGACGGAAGAGCAAGAAGGGGAAAAGAAACAGTCGACAGGCTTTAGGCTACCTCCGAGGACTCCGCTTCGTCGACCTCTCCTCGACTTTGTTTTTTTCAAGTCCTGTTCTCTTTTGCGGAGACAAATCGAATTGACCCCGTTCCGGTCCCGTGATTTATGATTCGAAATTTTCAAAGTAAACTTGAACTATCGGTCTATTAATACCGAAATCTATTTCCGCTGTCATAATTGTATGTCGAGATTAATAGCCTTTATATCGTTTCGTTATGATTATTCAACGCTCGCAGTCTTTATTACGCCACTGCATCTTTTCGCTTTGATTTATTCTGGACTTGTCTTTCAATGCGAGTCGATAATAGTGCGGTGGCCGCGTATACCCCTATAAAGCGGCAGCCCGGCACCACTTTGTTGCTGTGGGCACGCAAACGCGCTTTCTCGTGGAAGTACTTGGTCGCACGGCTAACAATATACATATAAACAAAGGCAAGAACATCTAATGGCAAGACGTCGGGGCCAGACGTCGGCACACATAGTGGAGTCACCATCCTACTCAACACAACCAACCGTGGATGGTATTTTTGGGGAAAACGTTCACCTTCCACTTTCCACTTCCATACTTCCATACCATCTAACAGATCTATCCCAAGTAGAGCAGAAAGTCATGATGACGTCAAAATAATGCTAAAATGACGCCTTTGACATCATTTTGAAGTCAGATCATTTTAGCATCATTTTGACGTCATCATGGCTTTTGTGTTCTACTTGGGATATCCCCAAAATAGTTATAAGATAGAGAACAGCTCTCAATATTTTGAAATTATAATTGTGGGGGCCGTGTATGCCCCTATAAAGCGGCAGCCCGGCACCACGTTTGTTGCTGCAAGCGCGCTTTTTCGCGAAAGTACTTGGTCGCACGGATAAACAAATTCGGCAAGAATATCTAATGGCCAGACGTCGGGGCCAGACGTTGGCACACATAATGGAGTCACCATCCTACTCAACACAACCAACCGTGGATGGTATTTTTGGGGAAGACATTCATACTCCACTTTCCACCTTCCACTTTCCATCTCCATCAAATATACTATACCCCCAAATAATTACTGTCGCAGATAAAGTCTCGGTAGAACGAGTGACTTCTATCGATCGTGCATGTGCATCTGGAGAACGTTGCAACATACTGTTTCTCGAAGGCCACTGGTATCGATTATTACCTTTCAAAGTTTCTTTGTCAGGACTTCAGCAAGGCGCAGTCAAGATGGAAACTCCTCATACGATTTCCCCTACTGGCTTGTCTGTTGGCTTGGATTCTGTAAATGGCACTGGAAGAATTCACGGGGGATTTAAGCAATAGGCCCGTGGAGCTCCCGTGTCATACACAGCGTCCGGCCTTACGGCGCGATAAGCCTTGGAAATCATTTTCTGTTGCACGCGTATCTACGGCATTAAAACGTCCACCGACGCCGGCTATCAGTTTATAAACATCAAACACGTATGTAGTTGGAGAAACTTACATGGACCGAGCCAACTCGCTGCCAACATCGTCCGCTCCACCATGATTCTCCTGCCAGCTCTGCATGTGAGACAAGAATTATTTTGCTCCTCGACCCTTCGCGGAGACGTACAATATAAGTAGAAAGTATCATGTTCACTTTGTGTAGCTTTTCACAGTTTTCTATTTCGAAGGAAGTTTCTGTCACTACTATACACTCTCTAAATTTCTTGGAGTAAAATCTCACTCCAAAGAGTGAAAATACTGCCACTTTGAAATTTGAGTGGCAGTATTTTCACTCGCTTGGAGTGAATTTTCACTCAATTCACTCAAAAAAATTTAGAGAGCACACTGAAAGAAAGCCTTGGTTATAAAAATCCAGGCTTGGTTAATGTTACCAAGCACCTTGGTGGAATAGTTTCAACTAAACGTATAACAAGTATTACATAATTTAGTTGGCTCAACTAAACAAAATTTGCTCTTTTATATATAATTATTACAAATGTTTATAATTATTACAAAATGTTTTGTTATTATTATAATCGGTAATAATAATCAAATACTTCAAAAAAAGTATTACTAAATGCATCTCACAAGTTTACCAAAAATTTTTTTTTAGTATATATAAATCACTAACGCTTGTGTAATTTGACTTAAGCAAACTTAAACAACACCGAAATTTTCAGATGTCAAATCGTAATATTAACTCGGATAATTTATTTTTTAAAATTAATCTTTAACAAATCTCTATATAGCTTTCCAAATTTTGTATTTCTAAAGCATCTAAATTTCTTGCGTGTCTATATAATTGAATTACTTACGAAATAACGTACGTGTGATGTGGTAAATTTACTTACTTGAAATTCCATTTCGTGCAACTATTACGAGACCAGCAGCCCGCCCCTATTCTCTTTATTTCCCGCGAGTCGCGGAGGCGCCGTGCATACACGTGGCAAGCAACCGCTTGGCAACGAGCAACGACCTCCTCCTGTGCAAGAACATGCCGCAAAGCGTCGCGGATGAGAGTCACGGGGAGGCGCATTTGCCGAGCGAAATGCCCGTTTCGTCGCGGCGCGGCGCGACGATGACGGCGTATGGCGACGACAGGACGAGGAGCGAAGAGAGGAGCGTAACGGAGAGACAGAACCAACCGGAAACGGACTTTGCGAAGGCAGAAGTAGAAAATGTCCGGGGAAAAAAAGGCCGCGTCAAGGTCCTCAGGCAGATTCGCAACGCGGCTTAAGTCGTGTCACACACCACCTGTCGCGCGGCTAAGGCAAGTAAATGCGCAACTCTTCATCATCATCGCTCGCTGGAACCTCGCGGAAAAAGCGTCGACAACTCCGTGAAAGATTCTTCGCTCGCGTCTTATATGCGGAATCGGCAAAATCAGAAGGGAATCCGATGAAATTTCGCTTGGAACTCATTTCAGACTGTTCGGCACGCCGTGACGTGAATTTTTTACGGTAATATTTATTAGCTGTCTTATCTGTCTATTTACGTGTCGTTCGCGATAACTTATCGAATATTTCGTTGACGTCTCTCATAATTTGGATATTGTATTTTTATCATATAATGAAATTTGTATGAATTCGCACGCGAGGCTAAAAACGCGTTGGCTTTCTAAATACTATCCAAGTAAGCTCATCGCATTCTTCATCGAAACGATCATCGAGAAATAATGTTCAGGGGATGTAATCTCGAACCACAGACAAGTGCAGAAAGACAATCGATTCGACGAAGAGTAAATCGTAATACTGGCATTTGATTACCTGTTGCGTCACACCTGTTGCTGCACGTACACGTACCACGTGACTTCGTAGTGGCCGTGAAAAGATTTTCTCGATTGTCTCCGTGTCGCATTGTACGATATCGTGGTGCGTTACATGACACATAGAAAACAGAAATATATGTATATATATCAATATTTTTTTATATACCAGGTTCATATATATGCACTTCATGAACACAGCAAAAAAGAATATTCTTGATTTGAAAATATCTTTAGTTTCAACGTGGAAATCTTGAAATGAGATTATATTGCGTTAAACGGAGAAAACTTGCTTAAATGAAGCCATTTTACATAGTTCAACTAAGAAAAATATATTCTTATTATTTAAGAATAATTTTCTTGAATGGAAAGGCAAAAACTGTTGGATAGAAAATAACATATCTTCAAATAGAAGATTATAATTTTCTTTTTACTTTATTGTTAAGATAATTATATTGTATTCTTTACACACAGAAAAAAAAGTCTTCAATCAAGAC
>NJRP01000011.1:59771-101914 GCA_003063835.1 Aphaenogaster floridana | reverse complement strand
ATAGTGTTAATTTAAATATATTTGTCTTGATGTTTTTTTTCTGTGTGTTTTTGTGTGTGTATATGTATGTTAGAATCTCAGAAATTTTTACCACTTACAATATGAAAAGAATTTAAATAATAACGATATAAAGAAGTTAATCAGAAAATGTGTAGCAAAGGATATTTAGATTTTCCAATTCTTCTGCTATGTTTTTAAACAATATAGAAAGGAAAAAAGAAGAAGAGAGTAGCGAGATGCGGTTCTAAACACAGCACGGCTTGTACAACTGGACGTGACGTTTCAATTCGTAGGTTTTCAGCCGGAGAAATGAATATTTTCGATCTCCGCTGTTGATAAAACACCTCGTAGTTCGATCGTGCTCACGTCCTCTCAGGAATCTCTCTCGATCTCATTGTTCGTGGGCAGCAGGGCAGAAAGCGGCGCTTCCGGTTTCAGGTTGAGTTGCACGACGGTCAGACGGACGAACGGACAGGCCTGGCTGCATCCTGACTCCCCAGGTAAGCACCTGCGCCATGTTGAGCATGATATAAACGGAGTGGAAGGGAAAGCACGTAACGTCTCATTTCTGCGTTAAAATCCTCGACGGTTCGTGTTCCTCCAATCTAATGCAGCTCTCTGCTTAAACAAACAATTGTTAAGATATTTTCACCCGATTGTATACATTTTTATCGCGAATACTTCGCGATTGCGTTCATTCATAATTCATAACGATGCGAGATTTCACCTGTATTAATGTATAATTAATGCGGCGTGCATAATTAACGGCGGGCGATAAAGTTCTGAAACGTTGAATCCTCTCGCATGGAGGAGCGAACCGTGACCTGTGCGTGCGCATAACAACGTTATTACTTTTCTTTTTTTAGCGCTTCTGCGTGGTACCCGCGGAAAATTGTCGTAGCAACGGGAAGTGGATAAGTCGGCGCGGAACCGGAAGTCGCCGTGGGATCGCTCGCGGAGGCCGCTGAAAATACCGAGCGAAACCTTCGTGCTCCCTGGGAACCGCCGATTAGCAACACGCGCGTGTATATTTTTCGCCTGTGTCGTGTGTGCAGGCAGTCATCACGGCACACGCACACATGGCAACGTGCGAGTGCCGGAGATACAGCACGCGGGCGACACAAAACGTTAGGCGAATACAGCGCAAATAAATCCTGTGGTACTTACAACTACGCAGAAGTTTCTTTAATCGTGAGAAAATAAAGATTATCGCTATTCAGCAAAATCCATTGAAAGCCGTCGTGTCCTGGGTAAAAAACTTAGAAACGGAGATTAGGGGGAGGTCGAATCATTGCGTTATTGCTATGTTCCACGTTACACAGACAAGTAGAAACTGTTAATAAAGGACATGCCTGCATACCACTACAAGGTAGGTCGATGATTCATGCTAATCATTGTTACGCTATGAAAAACGTCGGCTTCGTAACTATTAAGAAAAGCATGAAGCATACTTCGTCACTGGTCTTTACCACTGTAGCTCCGCAAAGAATAAGCATAATGAAGTGGTCGAAGGCGCCAAAATCTAACGGAGCACATTAATCAACGTTGACACATCGGTGGACGCAACATCCAGAGTATTTGGACGCTACTTAGGCAAATGTTTGGCAGATATATAATTGAAGGATTAACAATGGTACGGTAACGAGAGGTGATTTCACGGTAACATATTAAAGCGATATGTCTATTCGTCTTTTGGTTTCTAGGTACCGAATTTGATCTACATCCAGAAACCGTGGGCGATGCTGACGTCACGTTGACCAATGACTTCCTCGGCACGGTGTCCTTGAAAAATAGATATGGGCACTTCTGCGGTGGCGATTCGACATCGCAATTTACCGTTGTTCGTTCCAAACAAGGAGAGAAAACGCGAATAGTTGTTGCGCGAGGAGTATTATCTACGAATGTATGCTCAAAATCGCATAATGCGATTTAATGAATCAAAGAGACCAATGAATTTTTCGAGGAAAAGAAAATATCCACAATGATCTTATAAAATTTATTTTGTCACAAAGTAGGAGAAAAATAATAAACTTTCAAAAAGCGCAATTTATAAATTTAGAAAGGCGAAGCGAATTATAAAGATATGATATTATCGCTTATGCATGACAGTTGTCCACTTTAGATGAAAATTTGTGTGTTTGTCGAAACATCGGCCGGGTCTTCCAGCCAAACTCCGTCTTTCTTCGATAACGCGTGCGGTGTTCACGGCTGTTTTACGGGCCATCAATCTTCGACCACCGTCATCGCGAAAGCTAATATTGACTTACGATCAAAATCAGAACTTCGTAACAAATATATCGATCGCGACGGCTCATTCGCATCCGCAAAGTGACGCTAAAAGCGTTCGATCTCGCGAGCGCGGGCACATTTGTTTCTCGAGTTACCGTAAACATCGCTACTAGCTGATATATAGAGGCGGTCACTCAATATTAACGTTCCTGTCCAAACGTTAATAGCACAAATCTAAAAAAAAAAACTTTCTTTTTGTAACCGAGTATCAATCTCTCTATTAATATTGGCTTTTTCAAAGTGCATCTTTAAATATACGGCAAATTTAAATATAAAGCAAAGTGTTAGCGCAGATTCCATCGACATGTCACTGAAAATCATACAAGATTTTCCCCTGGCCGTTATGCATTATGGATGTATTAATAAAAAAGGTATCGTACTGAACGTTCCGGTAGATGAGACATATACGCTGGTTGATTGGCTACGCAGTCCTTTTGTTGCGATGATTGAGTAATCGATGAACGGAGCTTTTACATAATGCGGCACACATAAAAGCGGTGCTTATTCCATCCGCGAAAATACCGGAGGGTCGTATCGCTGCCTCGTAACCGCAAACTCTATTTCAGTATACGTTCGTACAAAGCTTGTATATGTGATTATTAAGGCTTATACTTGTCTTGGCATCGAATGACATCGCACGATGGGATTTCCGGGAAACTATTATTTTTAGTTTGGTCGGTAATCAAGCCGATGTATTGCGGAACGGATACCGAGGCAGTAGAGAGGTATCGAGATCACGCAACGTGCCATTCCCATCGAACCTTCGTTAAGCAGAGACGAAATTGTTAAGCGAGTCAAAGAGGTCCTGTTTTATTCATACGCGGCGATCTTGTGCCGCGTATGAATAAAACAGGTGCACGTCAATAATTTATTTTGCAAGCTGACGCAATATGTAACACGCAGCTATACGTTGTATCTATCTTATTACGCAACAATCGCAACAGACGTTGACGCTAAAGATCACGAAATGCGGGGACGCCAAATATCAGTTACGAAAGAACGCACAGTCACGGATTCGTGACGGTAATTGACTGCCTTGCATCCCGCGGATTTTTTCCAACGATCCCGAAATCAATGAAACCCAGAGGTCCAATTGCTTTCTCGTTGCTCTCGCAGCTCGATAAGTAACGACACGATTTTTCCGCTGATAAAATCAGCGAACGTGCTTTTAACGTGCTCGCGGATCGGGAGCACTTAGCGATAAATATAAAAGCCACGATTTATGGGGGCTCGCTGGTGGCGGGACCCAATACGTGTCGTCAGTCATCACGACGTCGAGCGTCGGTAGCAAAATGCATCTGGACGATCGCCAAATTCAAAAATAAGTCGAAATTCGAAGGAATCGCCCGATCGTCAGCGGCTCGCCCCGTCCGTTGATCGTTTGGCAACGGCAGTAACGTATAGTCAATTTACGAAACATTGCGACGACGAGGATATCCGCTCCCACGGACTTTGATATCCGCGGCGAATCTTCCAAGAGTTGACAAGAGACTCTCAGACGTTAGTTTCTTTAAGCAGCGATCTTTTCCCCTCTGCGAATACACCGATAAAAATGTCGAAGCGCACAGTCATCGTCCAGGATGATTCACAAAATGGATTTCAGGCTTGTCGGACTCATCCGAAGGGGGGCGACGGCGTCGCGGTTAATCTCAGGATCTCTCCCGAGCGAATTTCGACGAGGGCGGCCCCCGTATTTATGGGGTTGACGCAACCGTCTCTCGCATGCTCGCCAAAACGAAACCGCAAACCAATTTAGAGCGGACGATCCGTATTTTTGCGCCCGCTTTTGTCGGCCACGGCTTTCCGCTAGGTCACTTTTATCTCCGCGCGCCATGCGCCGATCCTCCGCGAGATCGATCGCGGTTCTTATAAATCTCTCCGGCTAGATGGTGCAGACGAGATGCTCAGTGAGAGTTAAGCGCGAGCTGGACGCGGATGGGGGGTTAAAGGAAAGAGAGGGGGCAACAGAAGGATAGACAGCCTTTTCAGACCCCTCGGTGACCAGTTTAGTTCTGGTTGGCATCCGAACTGCGTGCTGCGCAGGGTCCAGGGATGACACGGTAATCATCCTTCAGCCAGCGCTTCGAGAGCCCCTTTCCGACCGTACGATTCGATGAATACGATGGGAAAATGACACGAAATAATTCTGCCGCGATGTGCTCCGTCGACCGAGGCGCTCGCTGTTAGAGATCGCATTGGTGTTAGTGCAGCCTGACGTTTCTGGGAAGCGAGCGATTTAATAACTGCAGCAATCACTCACGTGCGCCGTTCAGCTGCTACGTGTCAGAGTTAAATGACGTGTTACTCCTGAATCATGGAATTGGAAAAAAAATTAGAATTGTACTGTAAGAGACGCGCGTCGAACCCCCCCCCCTCTTCTAGAACCAAGGATGACAGCTTAGTTAACGAAGTTGCAAAACACGTATCCGGGAATACGAAGTGAACGGGTGAACGCTACCGTTCCGATTGCAAATTACCACTCGCGCGGTACCCCCGAGCGAGAATCGCGGTAACGCTCGCGTGACGCTTTCGCGACCGCGTGTTTTTTCTGAAACGATATTTATTCGGAGCGCGGGAGAACCGAGCCGATAAAATAAATCTATAAAATAATTCGATAAAATTCCGTTCACCGAGTTGCCGGGTGCGCGGCAACGTGGAAAGCGAGCACGTTTTCTACGTTCGAACTCGGGTTTTATCGCGGCACGCACTTGCCGTCGCACGTTAAATGACACTTGTGAAATCGACACGCACATTTTCACCGCTCCGAGCGAGAGCCGCAGGGAGGGAGGGTCGTTGACGGGGACATTCGTACCGACTCGCTTTCGAGCGGTGCGTTATGAGAACACTTCCTGAAGACAATACCGACCGCGAGGTGTTTTCCAATCCAACGGAAATTCGGGAAACGCGTGCCGATCGTCCTCAAAGGCGATCAAAGTGCCGAGTGATTTTTGTTAATTTGGATTTAACAACCATTACATCAAAGACGAAGTCGTCTCTAGGGAGCCAAGTTACACGTCACGAAGAGCAAGATATGAGAGCGAGTCGGTACGCGGTCTAAGAATATCGCAGTGTGGATCGTTGAACCAGGGCTTCCTTTCTTCTTTCCACGTGTCGAGGTGCCCGGGAGAAATAAATCAGAAACTTTCTCTGACGACGCTTGGCTCGGCAGTATTCCGTAAACGATGTCGGGGGATACCACGTCCGACGATGAAGGATCGCAGGAGGATCCGCCACGATACGACATCGACGATTTGGAAATCATTAAGACTATCGGTAAGTTAATAGAGAGTTTTTGCAATACCGTCTTTTAGATACGATGAACGCTAAAATCACGTTATTGGGTCGAAAGACCAATCACGTTATTGGGTCGACCCAATAACGTGATTTTAGCGTTCACCGTATCTAAAAGACGGTATTGCAAAAACTCTCTAATAACGTGATTTTAGCGTTCACCGTATCTAAAAGACGGTATTGCAAAAACTCTCTATTAAGTCAAAATGTTATCTTATTGTTACCCGAAAAACCGATCAGAGTTACGCTATTTTACACTAAACTCTCTGTTTCTATATCTAATTTTATTTTAATTGTCTACTACACGGAAACAAATAATGTTGTATTAACAGCATTAAATCTAATTGAAAATAATCTTGTTAATTCAATAACAGTATTGATAAAATAAATACGTGCTTTATTAATACAACAAAATTAGAATTGATAAAATTAAATTAAATTAAATTAAAATTGATAAAACAATTTTATGTATTGTTTTATTAAAACAAAAGTATAGCATATTGAATTAACAAGATTAGACTAATGCTATTAATACATTATTTTTTCCATGTAATTAATATTTTAAGGTCGTGTTGCTAATATTTATATGGGATAAATCAATACAATACGCAATCTTTGAATTTGAGTTCTATGAAAGTTTTATTTGATACTTGTTTTTTAGAAAATTTTAAATGTCACTTATGGATAACATGATATAAAAAAAATTGAACTTGATAGCTAGATTAATGGCTTTTAAAGTATTGATATATTCATCTTGCAAAATTATATGAAAACACTTATATGAAATTACAATTAGGGAAATTTCTTACATTAACGGTAACATAAAATTACTGTTAGAAAGTTGTTAAATTTTGATAAACTTATGAACGTCGTATATATTTGTGCAAAAATAAATAAAAAGAAACTCAGTTTGCAATAATTAAAATATAATATTTCGAATCACGAATTTGAGAAAAAGTAACGAGCGAGAAGAAATCAAATTTGCCGTTTTCGAAGTGGGACACTAGAGAGTAAGAGGGTTTCCAGCATATATTTAACTGCTCGTTAAAGTCAGAATTATGTGAGAGAATGGTTTGGAAAATTGCAGGTGCTCCGCCCGTGAGACTCTCTTTTTTTTTCTTTTTGTAATTTTAGCTACAGATGCGTTCGGGCTACTGCAGTCAGTAGAGCAAAAATTTTCAAGACGCTCTTCTTTTATGCGTCTTCTTCCGGACTTTGGTGTCGCTTGGACAATCTCCGCTCGAGACTACAGCGCGACACTTCACCTAAATTTGTGTCCGTCGCGCGAGTATTTAAAGCGTCCACGCCATCACCGGAAGCGCTTCGTCGTTTTACCGTTGACACCTGTTCCGAGTCGTCGTTGGCAGCGGTCTCCTCGTCGTCGGTAGACGACACGCATGTATCATGCCGCTCTCGCTGCGCGGCCAATTTCGTCGCTATTCCACGCGAGATGTACTTTCGGCACGAGTATACGCGCGCATAAATATGCAAAATCTCGCAGTGGCCGCTGCAACGTGACGGCCAATTTTGCAGTTTAATTTGGCCAAGGCTCATTGAATGTGCGCTAATTGGTCACGGTACGTTAACCAGCGCAACCGAGTCACCTGCATTCGTGGGAAAGTGCATTAAATAGACCGCGCTACGCAATGCATATCAAAAGAACGTCGAAAGCGTTGGTAATTAACGATCACTTCAATAGTCGATTCAGTAGACGGCACATTTTGCGATAAGCGCACTTGTTATTCGTGAAATCGCGTTGTATTGTAATTTCGATCGTAATAACGACGGACCAAGAGTCAAGTATAATCCATTAGCGAAGGATATCTCGTTATAAATACGAGAACAATACAATTTAACTTCTTCGTTTACATTGTAGGCTAACACGTATGACTGTATATTACGAATTACAAAGTAAAATTACACAATAAAACTACTGCAGTTTATATTTTCATATCTGTGAATATACATATATTAAAACTAAATATTAATGATAGTAAGGCTTTCGGTTCCAAATTCAAGGCGGTTTCATTAAAGGCCATTTTGGGTCACGGCGTTTTTGGAGGGGAACCAATTCTTTTTTTTTTTTTTAAAAAATGATTTTTTTTTCATCTTTAGTCGTGACACGACATTTGCGTTCTTTCCACCCAGACAATATCTCGAACAGTTTCTTAAACGAATTTCTTTCTTTCTATCAACCTTTAGTTGTAAAAATTACTTACATTAATGTACTCTTTCTTTTTCAAAATTCTTCATAATTTGTACAATTCACTTAATTCATTAATTTCTCCTTCATTACTTCTTGTGTTCTACTTACTAATTAATTCATTTGGTGGAAGTAACGCGAATTCATTCATTTATTTTTTATTATAATTTAGTACTGAAGAGGACTCAAATTAGAGTCGAAACGTTGTATTTGTATATTCATATTGTACATTTAATAAATAAATGATTTGTTTTGCCTCGACAACGGCGTTGGCTCACATTGGCTTTTATTAAATCGTGTTTGATTTTATACATATATATTAGTTCTTTATAGTCATATACATATATAGACGGCTACAAAAACTTTACACTTGTCTAAATAACACGTTTTTTGATATGTATTTAAAAACTTCTTGGCAACATAAAACATCATTGTCTTTCATTTGTTGCCGTTACGGTTCAGTGATAAAAGTTATTATAAGTACAATAAGAGCTTATAGAATTATAACTTCCTTGAAATATTTTAGGTGAATTTATCAAAAGTTAGAAAAAATTTTTTCTTATGTATAACTTTGCAATGAAAATTATTATACTTAGTTGCAATAAAAATAATACGTAGAAAAATCGTTAAACCTTTTCAAAATGTCAAATTGTTTTTATGACTCGCTTATTTGTCACATAATATGCATAAAAATATAAATAAATATTTTTTATAACTGTTAAATAATTTGGAAATAAAAGAGTTAATAAGATTTACGATATTGGAAAGTCAAAATTATTGTGATGCGTGTGTGTAAAATAATTATAAATTTTTATTTATAATTATTTTACATCACAATAATTGATTTATAATTATAAATACTTTTAAAATTGCACGTGCAAATAAATATTTAAATACGGTTTTTAGGTACAGGCACCTTCGGCAGGGTGGTTCTCTGCAGGCATCATGGAACACATCTCGCTCTAAAAATTCTCTCTATGGTCGACGTGATCAGATTGAAGCAGGTCGAGCACTTGCGCAATGAAATCACAATCCTGAAGGAAGTTAAGCACCCTTTCATTGTCAACATGTAAGTGTTACGTCTGTTATTATTGAATAGAAAATACCACTTGAGGATGGTTGGCAATTACTCCACGACTTCAAGCGTGTTTGTTCGATGTAATCGTCCAAGGGAATGAAGAAAGTGTTGCATTTGTCGGTCAAGGAAAGGATTCTCGCGGAGACGATTCAACGGAAAGCGTGGCCAAGATTAAGCAGATACACGCAAACGCCGTTCGACTAGTTTGCGCCATGTGATTAATAGCTGGATAGAGACGAGAGAAATCGATCCGCTGGCGAAGAGAATGCTTTTTCAGCAAAGTGAAATCGAAATCTGCTCGCGTAACAGCTCGGCTTGTCACTTTGTTTTTGGACTATGATCATCTTTTCAGGTTGTGGAGCGGCAGGGACGAAGCCAGGGTGTACATGCTGTTGGAATTCGTTGCCGGTGGAGAGCTTTTCTCTTATCTAAGGGCGGCTGGAAGATTCGCCGGACCCACGAGTTGTTTCTACGCAGCCGAAATAGTTTGCGCCTTGGATTATCTGCACAGCAAGCATATAGTTTACAGGGATCTCAAGCCGGAGAATCTTCTCCTTGACAGTCAGGGCCATCTCAAAATCACTGATTTTGGCTTCTCCAAGAAACTTACGGACAGGTGAGTCGCTTAGAACTCGAGAATAACTCAGAAATAGGATATAGATTGACGACGATTGAAGATAAGTGGAATGTTTACTTGCTAATGAATGTCTTGCCAGAAAAAAACAAGCAAACTAAACTATAAAACTATAAAGTTAACGAGTTTACATAATAAAGTGCTCTCTAATCTAATATCATTTTTTATTTCTTTCTTATTAATTCCTGTAAAGTTTAAATTGTATTGATAGAGACCATCTGTAATAAAGCAAGATATGCAATGTCACGCAATTAGCATATTACGGCATAATACTTCACCTGTTACTTCTTAACGGCGCGTCATAATAAAACATTGTGAGACCGTGGCTATAATTAACATGTACATTTTTAGAACATGGACCTTGTGTGGTACGCCAGAATACTTGGCGCCGGAAATAATTCAAAGCAAAGGACACAATAAAGCCGTAGACTGGTGGGCGTTAGGCGTATTAATTTACGAGATGCTGGCGGGATATCCGCCGTTCTTCGATGACAACCCCTTCGGGATCTACGAGAAGATCCTGAGCGGTAGGATAGAATGGCCGAAACACATGGATCCCATCGCGAAAGATCTGATCAAGAAGTTGTTGATCGCCGACAGAACGAAGAGATTGGGAAACATGAGGCAAGGCGCTGAGGACGTCAAGAGGCATCGATGGTTTAAGCTAGTCGAATGGCCCCTGGTAAATTTATCATCGGTTTGTTTGACTTTGCGTGATGCGCATGTAGCTGAATAATAAATATCAGAAGCTAAAGAGATAGTATTAAATAAGTGACATCGTATGCGTACTTTTACGTTTCGTGATATGTCATAAACACAGCAGCAGTTAAACGATCGATCAATGTCCACAGGTGCCGCAAAGAGCCTTGACGCCGCCGATAAGGCCACGTGTGAAAACGCCGGGCGATGCAAGTTGCTTCGACGATTATCCTGAAACCGACTGGCGTTCCCAGCCACCTTTGCCACCGGACCAACTAGCTCTATTCCAAGATTTTTGACAGCTAATGTGACACAATACCATTTGAATAGTCACAAATATTCTACACTCACAAATTCATCAAGGCACCGTGCTAAATAGAAGAAATCACCTTTGCGGAATAGAACAATCGTGATCACGATTCGGTGATGCGTTGATAATAATTAATTTTCCATTCTGTACATAGGTAACTTTTATATTACTTATTTATTTGTACGTGCCCTAGGCTAGGCATTCCCTTTCATTGTTTTCGTGAGATTCTGTAAATAAAAGTTGAACAGCAGATTTTAAGTGTACGTTTTAATTCTCAGTTTATCTGTTTCTCTTAAAACTGTTAACAGTCATAAGATATATGTCGCTGTGTACGTTGCTGTGCTGTATTTTAAATGTATAATAGAATCGATTTATACTTTTAATCGCGCGCGCAGTTGTCGGAAAAAAAATCCGTTTAAGGTACTTTATCTGATTATCAGGATTTACCGTCATTTATATTTTATTAATTTTGCAAAACATAATGAATTATTTAAAGTCAGCCTTGACACGCTATGCTTGCATGCTTGATCGCAGCAACACAACTTTCTATGTGAAGCGATAAGATCAACGTGATTTTGATCAAACAACAGTATAAGGCAACATACCGTAGAAGAAGCATTGTCAAACGGGTAGTTCTGTACAAAGTACTTTATAAGCAGTGAACATTAAAAAAGAATTTTAAAATATTGAGAAAACGCGGGTTTTCCAATTTATCTGCGCCATGATATTAAATACTTCAAAACATAGGCAACACACAGTGAGGAAGATTACAGTGAATCATGTAGAAGCCTTGAAAAAGATGAACACAGAATTATTCGACCATGCCAAATACGATAATCGATCGGTAGTAAAAAGTAGAAAAGCAATTACCCGTGAGATTTTGCAAGAATATCTGCGCGACAATTCGGTGCACGGCACGAAGTACTTTGGTAATTTACGATTCAAATCTGGCATTGTCGGAAAACTCTTCTGGACTTTAATCATGATCGGCAGTTTTATATGTAAGTAATAAATGTGTAATTATATACAGATCTAATATCATACAAGGTGTTTTTTCAAGTACTGTCTAATATTTTAGGAAATAATTTTTGAGGTCACTATAAAGAAAAGTTCATGTAAACATATGGTCTTAAAGGCCTTATTTCAGAGATACTGGTTAAAAATTTTAGAAAATTATCGTTTTTTCCTAATAGCTTCTAAATGAAAAGAGGTCTCTTTTTCAAACGTGGACCAGTAAATAGGTAGAAGAAAAGAAGACCAAAAACTTAAAAAAGAGGAGGAAAAAGTGTGCAAATCAAAAATTTGCACATTGCTTCCTTATCATTTAGATGTTTGTATTCTATTGGATGCATCATTCTTAGTATTTATTAGTTTGGTTTCCTCATAGAGGAAACCTCTTTTTAAATGATAATAAAAAGCTTCCTCTATGAGGAAGCCAAACTAATAAATACTAAGAATGATGCATCCAATAGAATACAAACATCTAAATGATGAGGAAGCAATGTGCAAGTTTCTAATTTGCACACTTTTTAAAATTATTTTATTACAGTACACTCTCGCTATTGATTTACCTTGCGTTCAAAGTTCTCGTCGCGTTAAAGGTTCCTTCTTTTGATAATTTTATAAAATTTTTAACACGCTCATGTCTCTGAAACGAGGCTTCTGAGATCATATGTTCATATGAACTTTTCTTCATAAAATGACTTTAAAGATCATTTCCTAAAATATTGGATAATACTTAAGAAATACTCTGTATATTTACACTTTTAATTGTAACTCTCTCTCTTAATTTAAGTTAATTATTAATTAACTGCAGTGCTCTTAGTTGAAATTACATTAAAATTTGTCAAATGTAAGCGACATCGTTCTTCTAGCCTTAACTATGATGCTCCAGAAGTTCTGGCTACGTTACAGCACTAATCCAACTCGCACCATCATTCAGTCGTTTCACTCCCCAATATTTAAGGCTCCCTTCCCAGCTCTCACTATTTGTCCATTGATACCACCGATGGCCGCAAGACGCAGAAAAGTATTCGAAAGTTTGCGTTTACCACGCAATATGGCTAACAAAACAGCGAGATTCCTAATTAGGTATGTGTATTTTTTATTAACAGTGCACGCAATTTGTAAAAGTAAACGATCTTAATTCTGCAAAAAACATAACTTTCGTGATATCTAAGATTCATATTTAATAATAATAACAGGATACGCAATTTCTCTTAGATACGGGCCAGCATTTGCGAATGAGAACGCTCCTGGTGGTAGGGCACATATAAACAACTTGAAATTATTGTTAAAGGCAAACAACATGACGCTGATAGATTTAGTAAAAGCTTTGCGACCTTGCGAAGACATTTTTGAAGCCTGTAAATGGGAGGACGCTTATAGGAATTGCAGCCAACTGTTCAAAGTATCTTACACTTTCACAGGTATATGCTGCTCCTTCAACTATCTTCTCGAGGATTACATAGAAAGCGGCCGGTAATTATGTCTGCTTAATTACATGTTAATTATTATTACAATTGTCTCACGGTTTTTTTTTCAATTAAAGTAGTACCAAAGACGTCGACAATCTTCTCACAACTGCTTCGTTCGGACCAAGGTCCGGTCTTAAGGTTATTCTACACCGAGACTTTTTAGTCGAGGATGATGGCACGGAAGAAAAATACGTCAAATATTCAACAAATTCCGTTGGTCTTGTGGTACAAAATTGACACTAATGTAATACTGACATTTTTAAACATGACACCGATAATTCTATTCCTCATATATTAAAGAAGTGCATTGCATTTACGAATATCAGTGTCTCCCACATATCTTCAAATGCATATTTAAAAAAACATTAAGAAGTTGTAGGACTTTAAAGATTTCAAAAAATCGAAAGTTTTTTATTTTCCACTAATTTAATATCATAAAACTGGAGCTGATATAAATTAATAGTTGTAAGTAAATTATTACAAATTACAAAATTTACGTCCCAAGACTTCAAATACGTTTTTCTCAAAACATTATTTTTTTAAATGGTGGTCACGATAACTCAAATACGATTTCTGATCAATTTGAAGTTTTAAAGTAACACTTCCAATAATATGCCACATTAGTTCACGAAGGCTTTTCCCTACTTTTAATTTTTTTCTTAAGTATAATAAATGCCATAAAAGTATAAAGTAAGAAAAATGCATTTTATCTCAGATAATTTAACAAAGCTAAAATCTTGGTCATTATGCAGACGCGCTGGGACTGCAATGATTATTTAGAACACCATTATTATTTCAGCATTTTTGTTATAATTTGGCATCTTAATTTTATTATTAAAAATATTTTTTTTTCAACATAAAAACATTATTTGTCTATCTCTTTAAATAACAATTTTATATCGTATTGAAAAATACCTTCTTTTTCGATTCGCTATAGTACTATAATTCCTTAATGTTTATTTGTTTTTTTCTGTGAGATAGATGTTTCCCCATCATCCTCTGGAATATGTCGCCACCCTAGCTACTAGATATATTCTACAAGCACAGCAAGAATTACAGGTGATTATATATTTTCATATACTAATATACAATATTGACTCTTCAATAATATTATAAAACAATTGGTCAAATATTTTCCCAATATTTCACATAGTATCTGACTATTTTGATTCGATATAGATCTCCGTAATTCCATATACCAAAAAAAAACTCGCTGGATATTACCAGAAAAATTCTCAAGGTAAATGGGTTCCGATTTGCGCAAATGAGCAAACTAAACTAAAATATTTTCCTACGTATCGATATACCAACTGCTTTACCAGCTGCTCTATCGAAGCTGTTCTCCAAATCTGTGGTTGTGTACCATTTTACTACACGCCTATAGCTCATAAATATTTTTTAAAGGTAATTTTAAAATGAGATTTTCTAATAAAATCATTTTTTTAAATTGTTATCTTAACTAACATGTTCTATAAATTAATATATCCTACTATCTGTAGATTTGCGATTGGGAAGATGTAAAGTGTCTTTACGAGAACTCGGACAAGATACGGATCATTCAAAATACTGTTACAGAAAATTTGACGTGTGAATGTTTAACCCCATGCTCGAATGTAATGTATGAATTAAAAACTTCCACGCTCGTGTTAAACGGTGATCATGATTTCAATCCCTCGTTGTAGTAAGTCATAATAACAATATAAGACACATGCTTGAAACGTCATTTTTAAATATACATTATATATATGTTGTGTTCCCATTTATTTCAGTAAAAATCTTACTAAAGCTCAGTCTATTCTAAAAGTATTTATGAGATTCTCTACATTTACGGAAATGGATACAATCCCGATTGCTGATGAATTATATTTGCTAGGTAAGTGATTTCTACTCGTATATACGATCTGCCTTAATGACTTAATTAAAAGAAGAGGAAAATTTTTCAGCATCGCTGGGCGGTATATTTAATCTTTTCCTGGGATGTAGTTTCATAAGCGCCATGGAGATCTTGTACTTCGTAGGGTTATTTCTTCGTTCCAGATTCAAATCAAACTGATCATCATCTCAGAAGTTTCACGAATAATATATTAAACATAATTAAATTTATATAGTTATAATAAGTTTATAATGATAATGATATATTAAACATATTTGATGTAATTAAGTTTATAAATTAAACAACGTAATTAGATGTTCAATCGCATTTTCATCGGAAAGATAATTGAATGAGAAACGGTTGACATTGCTACGCCAGCCTACACAACAGCTTTCGGGATACCGGGTGTGCGGATGCCGCATCGAGCAACTACGAATCTGGAGCGATTAGATCTATTTCGAGCGGTTACTGGAGCGCTGCCGTAACATTTAAGTCCACGCCCGTGAAAATATTAATATTACGACGAGTGTCCTATGGTATCGTGCGATGATCTTTAGAACGAAATCATAACGAATGATGTACATAAATTACGAATGATGTTGCAATTTTTGGTCCTTCTTCAGGGAGTCCGTTCGATCGGTTATATAACACGACACGTCAATTTTCGTACTCGTGTATCTCATTTAATTTGTGCGTTTCGTCATCCGCACCTGCACGCACCTGTTCGTTAATGTTGGCAATAATATAAGGAACACATTTGAAATAGCAACGTACACATATAACGGGATACATTCCGATACGGTCAAGTACGGAGATGGCAGATTTGTCGAAATAGAAGAAACGTACAAAAACACATGAGAGACCTGTTGGAGGCGAGTAAACGTGGTATTTGACTTGGCGAGTATACGAGACGTATAAATTATCGAATAAAAAGGCGAAAGGAGCGGGCGCTTTGTGCCTACGAAAAAAGTGGATATTTATATCGTAGAAGTCGGTATTTGAGAGATGCTCGAATACAACAAGCGAGTAATTCGATACTTGAGTCATACGATCTCAGGAATCTCTGCCTTACGTAATATTTGAAAGCGTTTTCGTTAACGCAGCCCTAATTGCAGCCCAACATTGAAATGCGTACTAATCATGTCGTCTATTTTTGCATGCGCTGTCGAAAATACCGATTTAGTTCTACCGTGGACGTACGGTCGAACTTCGAGAGCTGGAAGCGCCGACTATTTTTGGAGAAACGCCTACATATATCGCGGGCAGCGTCGTCCACATTTCTACAAAGTTCTCTCTATTTGCATCTCGTAACAAAATCCGCTTTTTTTCGCAATTGCGTCCTTCCTTTTTTAATAGTAATAGTGTGTATACTTTTGTAATAGTCTGTTTTACACATATCCCGGTAATAATCGCGCAATGACAAGTTATTTCCGGAGCGATAGTAAATGACAGCGAAATAACTCCGGCATTCTAAACGAAGAGATTTATTTTATTGTTTGCAACGTTGTGTACTGAAAGTATATAGTACGAACAAATTTTTTAAAAAAACTTTTCATAATACATTTTTAATATCGCAATTGAAGGTAAACGTGATCTGATATACACGAACGCACATGAAACAAACTAATGTATTTATTTCAGTGACTTCAAATGAACACAATTCAATGTGACGATGCGAATTATACCTGCTCGTGAGATAATAAATATTGCTTTAAATTCAGACAATGTATTCACAGCTAATTATCTAAGAAGACATAATCACTGGAATCTCGTAATAGCGCGTGGTTCGGGGGTTTGAACGTAATAACGAAGTTGTTCCCACTTCACTTTCAAATCGTAAAATTCAGGTCTGTAGCGGTAGCCTTTCATCCACACGTTTATTAAAAGAAATTATGATCATATAATAGTTTGATTTAAAATTCAAAATTTCTGGGTTATGCCAATCAAATTTGTGGTTCAACTCTAAACAACCCATTAACAATCTAACATTAACAATTCATTCATAATGAATACGCATTGCTACAAGGTTGTATCGTTATTCCCACTCGTGCTACTCATGTGTTACTCAATGTGTATGGGAGGGATGTTGCGCACTATTTCGAGGTTCGCTACTACGAGGTTCCAGTGTAGTGTAATATCGATAGCCGATTTCCACGACGAAGTGGCAAGAAATTGAAGCAAGACGCAAAGGTGAATAAACTTTGAAAATTCTTCCTATTGCCCGATAAATATATTTTTTAATAATTTTCATCGCGGAAATCGGTCACTAAACAGTCAAAGATGATTTGCGTAGAACATGTCTCCAGGCGTCTAAATTGTAGAAAATATAATAAACGAGAACTGGTGAGCTCCGAAAGAGGTGTCCATGACGATCTTGGATCCTCTGAATGCATCCGCCTTTTGACACGTGTTTTCTCTGTTGTTCAGCCCTAAAATGTACGACGTTTCATATTTAAAATATTATTAGATGCAAGCTCATATTACTGATCGTTTAATTAAGTGATTCATTACTAATAAAACAATATGGAAAACAGTACAACATTGTAAGATATATAAGATTAAAGCGAAGCAAGACGAATAATGAAATTCCGCTTACTGTTCGGAGATTTCAATGACCAACTTAACACAATACCTTCTTAACCCCATAGTTTTATTCTGTAACTTTTCTCATTATATGATCTTAAAATTATTAGAACTACGAATACATTTAGATAATTGTAATTGAAAAAAAGCTCGGATTTCATGCAATTCTATCAATAATATCAAAATTAAAATTAAAAAATGAGAAATGCGGAAGTATCGGGACACTCGACATAAGTATTTTTCAAGTAAAAATTGAGGAAATCAAATACATTCGCTAATAGACGTAACTCACCATGAGGAATGTCTGTTGTGTTTAGAAAAACAAGCCCGAGTATAATACCCAAAGCGAGATTAATAGAAGAATAAGGATAAGATACGTCATCAGAATGTTCTGCGTTTCGTGGCCCGCTTGTGGCATTTTTTGACCGATATGGACAGCACTCTGTGTCATGACATACGAAATCTATTATTCACCAAATACACTACTGTCCGATAAATTTTCCCTTATTCCTCATATAGATAAAGAGTCGATCGATCATTCTCTTCAAATTCATGCAAAGTTATGTGCAGCAACGGCAATAACTAATTTTTATTTTCTTTCCACATCACACTGATTTTTGACATTTATAATTAAATGGTGTATAATTATATAATATTTTTATCAAACTTCGATCGATCTTTATTCGAAGAATAACGACGATACTCACGAATGCTTGGATTATCACGAACTAATTGTGAATTTTGCCGTTACAAAAGTCGGTATTCTATTTCTGATTGTAAATTGTTATTACATGAAAACACTTTGAGCTTTTTATCTTCGAGCTCACACGGGTCCAGGATGCGTTCCTCGCCGCCTTACGTGCGATCGTAGACTGGACCACGCAATGCAGGATTCGCGCGCTCGGACCGCCTTGTGATCCCGAAATTCCTCCAGGAACCGCATCACCACCCCCACCCATTACTCTCATGTACCGTGTCACACCTTCCCGCGAGCACCTTCTGCTCCAGGATTGGTAGAAGACGAGATCCCACCATCGGCTAATGTTGCTTGGAGAGCAACGAGTTTCGCTACCTCGAGTTATATTAAGGCATTGTGGACGTTAGGCGTAACTTTCTGACAAAAACGCCGCTAGATCGGTTCCAGATAACCGTCAGACTATAAGTATTGGCAGGTTCAAGATCATTGCGTAATTAATATGCACCGGTCCATTAAGCGTGATTGGGAACTGCAAGATGCATCGTGTTATTCTGAAATTCGTTCGGGTGACTGCCAGAGCTGTTGCGCGCGATTAAGATTTCACTCCTTAGCCGATGTGTGCCAATACAGACGGCCGTCCATCATTTTCGGGCTCTCGTCTAAATTTAACTCGTTTAGCCAAACATCAATCTCAGTGAACAATGTACGGACACCCCCGAACTCCAGCTCGAACGTTATATAACACGTCTTCCTCGTGACAAACACGTACCTGGCACTACTGTTCCTCTAATTTATGAATTAGACCATCAATCAAAATCGGCAGGGATATTCTTATTCGACAATCGAATTTAGATGTAGACTTATAGAACGTATCAGCATCCAAAAGCTGTATCAGCTGATTTTTTAACCGTCTAACTTACCGAGTCAATTTAATTGTAATAGTAACCAATTTAATTTAATTAATCAATAATTACTTAATAGTTGAGTAATTAAATGGTCAGCACTAATTACTAATTGCAAAGGTCTTAATTACAATTTTATTAATTTTATGAATACATAATATATACATAATGTTTGCATGCTGTTCGCAATGCCATATACAATCTTATCTATAAAGAACAATTGGTTGGTAACTACATCTGATCTTTATGAAATCCTTTCTGAGATATGTAATGAAGACATCCTTGCACATAATACTATAATATCTACATAGGCACGCAAATATGGCTGCGTCCAAAGCAATAACTTTGGACACGATATGACAACTCACGTTACGAAAATAGGAAACCGAAACTTTTATTACAGATTAACTCACGACACGGTACACAAGATGTGCATATAAATAGAGATTATCTTAAGATAAGATTTCATTCTATAAATTGCGGAGTGATATAAAAGTTGTGGCGTACATTTTATATGACTTTTATGAAACTCGACTTGTAAGAAGTTGACATTGATTCTTTCTTGGCACAGGCAAAAACAGATTCTTTTATTCGCTTTACTATCCTTAAATTCTTGGCACAAGGCACCGCTATACATTTAAAACGCCATAACTTCAAAAATAAATAGTTCTAAGGTATATCCACGAATACGTGTAGAATATATACATTTCAATCATAAAATATAATTAATTATTAATATTACGTAATTAAATATATATAATAATAATTAAAAATAATTTGGTATGTGTGTGTGTGTGTGTGTAATTTTTCATATATGAAAGGAATACACACACAAATTAAGAGACTCAAAATATGTACAATTCATATTCCGCAATTTATAAAACGATTTATATAATGTAATTACGTATTTTACATTTGTATATTTAATATATCTTTGTATATTTTGTCTTATCTTTGTATATATTTTTAAAAATCTATTGTATATTTTAGTTTTGATTTCTCGTTCATATCGATAACGCTAGTCGAGTTGCCATGGCTTAATAAAGAAGATATCTTAAAATGTCAAAACAAAATATGACATGTATAATGTACATGTTTTTTTTCAGATTAATCATTAATTTTAAAAATATTCTGTACAGTACATAACACGAGGTAGTACGAGGCTTTGTCTATACAAAATAGAATTTCCTACAAATTGCTCAAAAAGTCTACGGTTCGACTTTGAAATTTTAGAATGTTCTGTATATGCATTTACAAAACGCATTAATAATTATACGTCCTAACGCACGAACCGGAATGTTTGATCATATTACGTAGGTTTTAGTGATATACGAGTTTACTCGTATCACGTACATCTGCTTCTGTTAATATTAACGAGAGCCTTAAGCCAAGGAAAATCCCAACACGTCCTCCAACGAGTAGTCGAACAGCCTTAAATCTAATTTGTACAGATCTGCCAGCTTGCGAAGCTGTTTGTAACTTAGGGTAGAGTAGTACCTATCCAGTTTTCTCGACGTCGGTTCGCTGCTTGGTGATCTAGCTGGAAAACTGCATAATTATATTTAATAAGGTGTTTCGCCAGTATATATCTAGACAACTATTAAAATTATCATCTTGTTATCATAAGTGCACATGCTTACTTCACAGACGTAACGCCTATCCTTTCGAGAACTTCCGTGGCATCCTCGACCAAGCTTTCGTATTTGCTTACGAGATTGTAATTAACTACGCATGGTTGGCATAGATCGTAAATCGGTCTCCAATGTTCATTTCGAGTTCCATTTTCGGTGTCGTCGGTGACAAAATCGACGAATTCACGAAATGTCACGTCGTCACCGTTCTTCAAAGACTCCTCGGTCGCGTTCGGTCTGTATTTCTGTAAAAATGTCGCATAGTTAAAGTCAATATTTATGACTTGATGTTGTCGACGTTTAGCTATTCATCTCCATTCCCGCATACGGAACTTGCCATTAACGGTTAATGGAAGATAAAACATCTGGGACAACAACCCGCAGAATTAATCGTAATCATATTCCGAGAAGTGCGCAATTATACGGTACTTCGAAATTTGATTCAATTACTGAGGAAATAAGGATTTAAATCTCACAATGCTTGAACGAGCAAATATTTTATATGTAGACGCATATGGCTCGATGGTATAAAATAATTCGATAGAGAGAGGAAGAAATTTTATCAAAACAGTCGTTTATTGACTCTGCCTGCTTTACTTTAATCTATCACATTTAAGATGAGATCATAGCGCATGAATTGATCCGTAAATAGATTGCGTGATGAATAATATACAATCGAGGTAAAGATTAAAGGGTTAGAACTATGAAAAATAAACAGCACAGAAATTGTACTATATTTAGGAAGGCTCGTTCTTTACCTTGACGATTTTCTTGCCGAAGCGCGTTTGGAAATATCTTGCACTTTTCTCATGTTTGGTCTCCAATTTATTTCGATAGGCTGATAGAAGCCTTTCCAGAGGATGTCGCACTACAATTAGCTTATCGTACGTCGCCAATTTCCTCTCTATCTCAGGCAGGGTGTAATTGCTCAATCGCTGAAAAGTACCGGAGGAATGAGCTTGATCGGCCGGTATTTCCATAGGATCGTTACCGGGCCATTTTCCGGTCGCGATCATCAGCACGCGCTTCCAATTAGTGCAAGCTACCTGAAAGATGAAATCGCTTTGCCTTAAAACGCGTAATGCGACACAATTTAGTACTTTTTATCAGTTATTATAGATAATCTCAATAAAAAGACGATGAATTTTGATACCTTCGGTACGTAGCAGTAGAGCAATTCGTGCAAATCATCCACGAGGATATTTCTGAATAATTCTGGATTTAACGCGGCGATATCGACCTCGACACTTTCGAGCTCGCAATTATATTGCAGCCTTTCCTGTCTCTCCACCAAGGCTGACCTGGCCAACGCGTTTGGCCCTGTCCAGGAATAAATATATTTGTTCGGCTCGAGTGGTTTCTTGTCTCCGTCATTTGAATAGATTTGCGCGACGTTCGTGTTTGCGTTCGCGGTCACTTCCCATATAACAACGAGCAAAATTATTCTCCACACTCGACATCCTGTCATCGTTTTCCTTTATCCACCGCGAGCATTGGGCTCTCTTGCAGAATATCGTATAGACTGTAAAACTCGGGATCTCTGCAAAAAAAAAAAAGAACGGCCTACTTTATGGTTTTAGTTCTCCATTCTAATGGAGCCATTACGAAACCGGAACGATCTATACGTTAAACGCTATATCCTCTGTGCTACTTTCGATTAGACATATAAATTATATGTTAAATGATTATGATTAGAGTATCAATTTCTTATGATAGATGTGTGAGATAATATTAAGAACTTTGTATTGTAATAAAACGATGCGACAATCTAGAATGTATTGATGACATAAAAATTAAAGAAATTTACGGACATAGACATGATTTGTACACATGTACAATAATAAAAAAAGTAAATTTATTGTTGTTTGTTACAAAGTGAAGAAAGATTTAGTCGGAGAAAAATTCCCAATTCCGGTCTTACAAAATTACAAATGAGAATAAGAAATGCATAAAAATGACTATACTAATTATTAATAATAAGTATGTGACTGGAGAGAGAGAGAGAGCGATTTTAATGCATAAAACATGACTTATTTAAAACAAGAAATATTAGCCAGAATCGACGTTTATTCTTGATAAATAGTCTTCTCCAAGCCGGTTTCATAGCCAGTTTTTATGCAGTTAACAAGACTATGTTACGAAGTAATATAATTACTATTACATATTTCCGAGTGACGTCGAGTAAGTTCTTTTTATTTTTTAACCAATTATTGTATAATTGCAATTGCATTGCGCACAAAACATTAAACTTTCTTTTTTTAAAAACCTTTTCATTGTTTTGTATCTCTATTTTTTTTATTTACTCGCATTTTATTTTTTCTGATACAGACAATAGGAGAATGGACCGCAATGTAATTTTCTAGGCCAATGTTACGGTCGTAGCACAAGTGCAATTATACCACAATGCAGACAATGTCTTTTCTTTAGCATGGGTATATTCATAAAAACCATGTTATAAAAATGCAGTAACGTTTATTCTCAGAATGACTAGTGATAATTTTTTTCTCTTTCCTGATATACAAATCTACAGTTGCTTTTTACAAGTATTCTAGCAAGAAAATAAATAAATTTTTAAATAAAAATTGTCACTTTTTATCAAAATTCTCCCTCTAAAAATAAAAATTATTGTAACACACACACACACACACACAACACAACTCGATCAATCAATATTAAATTAAACATTCGATAAAGTCTTTACATTTTTTGTGAAATATGAACAACCGTTTGTGAAACCTAAAAACAGCAAAGCATTATATTATATCATGTCAAATATTGTCTGCAAGATGTAACAAGCGTAACTAAACGCTGAAGAAATCGGAGCGTAATCGTGATGTCTGATAAATATCTCCAAAGCATGTGTCAGACACGTGCCGGAAAATCAGTAGCGCGTAGTGTCACGTTCCACGCAGATATACCGGAATTAAATGAGGGAATGGAGAATAATTAGCAAAATAAATTAATAAATTACGAAAAAATAATGACGAAAATCAACATCACGTTCCATAGCGAATTTTGATCAAAAGTATTCCGGGGAATAGTTACCTTAAAATTCTATACGTCGCGTGTTGCGTTATACGACAGGAATTTTAATTAAAAAATCGCACCGACAGCATCGTGCCTCCACACATTAATGATATATTTAACCCAAATTAATTATGCATAGCCATATTTGATTTAAGATTGCCAATAAAGATTCGAATCGCCCGCGCCGCAGCGAGAGCGACGTGCTTCGTGTATTTATTATCATCCAGTTAATGATTTGTTTTCGCGATAACACGTGAAGTTACTTCTTGATAATACAGTCAGTTCGAGGTCACCTCGCCCCAGCAGTGATCGATCGCGATTAATACGCAGCCACTCCTTCGGATTGTTTAGCGTGTATCATTATTTCTTGTCATTTCGTGAATTATACCATTATTACCCAGTGAGAAATGACACCTCGATCCACGTTTAATCGACGTCGATTCTATGTCGAAATATTGTTTTTGACATTGAATCGACGTCGATTCGATGTCGATCGAGGTGTTATTTCTTACTGGGTAAGGCCTGCTTTGTAACAGGATTTAAACGAAAGATCCGGCATATTCCTCCACGACTTACTTCGTAATCCAGCGCCAACCGATCCGGCTAGACAGGTAAGGCGTGTTCAAAATCGCAGCAATGTGCTCCGCAACTCCGCAAATCCTTTAGAGTGCGCGGTCAAGCGCACCAATGTTCTCCAGAGCTTCATGAAGACCTTGGCCTTCCGAGGGCGAGTTATCGGCACGCCAATAAATCGGTCGATCTGCCAGATTCTCGAAAAATCCTTCGCAAAGGGCACTTCCGTCTCACTTTTGCTGAAATTGTGCGGGAAGAACGACTAACTGACTGCGCGCTCGACGACGCGAAACTCATCGACGGATACCGTGCACCATAAGGAGAACACGAGTGGTCAAACAGCCGATCGGCGTAGTAGCCGGCGATCGCGTTAGGTCGCCTGGAAGGCTCTCAGGAACGAAACGATGATATGTCGGTGTGTGAAGTGAAAGAGACGCTGCGCGCGCCTCCGCTCTTTCGTTCTCGTTTCCTTTTCGGTCGCCCCGGATCGGTCCATCCTCCTTCGACCACGGGTTTATATCCACGGACTTCCCCACTTTCGGCTTATTCCGCCTGTGTGCGTAAATTCGAAGAAACCAAAGGCCACGTGATGTAAAACCAAATCACACAATGCATAATTGATGAATTGACGGTTCGCGCCAGCGGCGAATCGTCTGCCCGCGTGGCGATAACCATGCAAAAATCTATTGTGCCAATTTCGATCTTAACGACCCGTGGAATTTAGCGCCTTAAAAATTATTCAAGTGGAACGAGATAAATTGGGCACGCTAATCTTTATGATCTTTCACACACGTTTGAATAGCCGCATCGTGAATGTTCCGCATCGTTTTACTTGTTCACTCGTATCTTACGCCTTTTGCGATCGTCACTGACAGCTTCATCTCATTGCATAGTTTACATACTTACTTTCACTTTTATGTCACATACGAGAGTTTCTTAAAATGGTTTTCTTCTGAAATGACCACATGCGGTATGACGCAATTTTCGTTACGTAATTTGTACGAATGCCTCTGTGCCATAAATCCTTTTTCCTTTGGTGTTGTAATAGCGTTAATTTATCTATTTTATCTATGATAAAGATATCAAAAAATATTATACATGGTGCTCAAAAACTACGAACAGTTCTCTTAATAGCAATTTAAAATTTTCTCCAATTTGGAGTCTGTTTTTTCTCAGAAAACATTAAAGTATTAATAATGTCTTTATTATAAGTAATTTTGAAAAAATAAACTAAACTTTTTGTGAATTTAACTTAAAAAGGAGATAAATAACAAAATTACATTATTAAATTAAATCTCAGATATCGTTTACTTTACTAGAATTTTAATTTGAAATTTAGTTACTCATTTGTCTAATAATATATTAATCATATTCTTGACACTTTGACTCAAAAAAAAGAAGAACCTACATTGATAAAAAAAATCTATCATTGAAATAATTCCTCATTTTGGAATATTAAAGTCTGTGTATACTGCATTAATTTATGCTTTTTTTGTTACAAATTAATATAAGGTCTACTAAACTAAAAAATTTGAAAAACAACTTTAAAAACACATTTTTATATTTCCATTATACAAAATAAATTAATATCTACATATTCAAGGAAATTTAAAATCTTTAGTTTTCAAGTTTGGCATATTATACTTATATATATAAATCTTTGTACCGAGATAAATAAATTTTGCAACTGTATACCACTTGCAAAATGCAGCAGTTATTCGTTGGTCCCCGCTGGTTTGTAGGTCAGGAAATGCGGTCAGCTATGCTTGTAAAAGTGGCCTCTTTAAAGAAGGATTATATCAAGGCACAATCAGGGTCAACGAGTTTTATCATTGGCTAGCAGCATGTTCACATGCAATCGCACGAATAAACGTCGGGTCGTTAGCGAAATTGCTTCTGCTACAACAATCCGTATTGCAACTAAAAAAACCTGTTAACTTTGATGTGAAATTAGTAAAATTAGCGGTGTAACACAAAAAAAGAATTCCAAAACGATCAAATAATTTAACAAGCGAATAAGTGAAAAAGCGAGACACCATAAAGGCCCCGCACAATCAAAAATATAAGGAACAAGGAATAGATATTAGCGACTGTGGAAAGAATCTTCCTTCTTCCTTCTTCCTCATCCCAATCGCTAATATCTCTTCTCAATTGTTTCTTATATGTTTCATTGTGCGGAGGCCTTAAGATAAGAAAAGAAAACAATTTAGTCAAAAAAATAGAAAATTGAAAATTGCTTGATTGAAAAACAAAATTAAGGAAACCGATTTTCTCTGAACGAATCGTATGTCAAATTACGTATATCTGAGAATCCATCGTCTTATATCTCGTAATAACTCTCTTGTTTCAAGTATCTGCATGCCGATGTTTTGTAAAATGTTATCTTCTACGTGCCTCTTCACATATCACCCGTGGATCAATCATAAAGTAACATTTGCTGACGCGGAATGTAGGCACGGTAATGACGGTCTCTAACGCGACGAAATAATTTGCTTACGATATACGCAACAATAGTTGAAATCTTTCATTTAACCTGAAAACATGAAAAATTGTGTATGGAGCCACGAGAATTTCAGTAAAAGGAGAAAGTGCCATGACTTCTCGACTTGGCCTTCAGTACAATCACCCGAGCGAGATGACGTTTAGTCTTGCTTCGGCCTTCGTTCTTCGAACATCTCTCACCGTGCCGGTACCGAAATCGCGCATAAATAAAAGTGAGGATGTATAAGAGATAAGGGACGAAACACAGTGTTTGGCAAGACAAACGTATCGCTAAACGAAGCGACCGATAGCTTTTGTTACGTTACCGAAATATCTGGCGCAATTAGACAATACACTTTCACGTGTTAGAACCTTGAGATTCCCGTGAATGTTTTCTCAAATTATGACATCGAATTTACGCGAAAACTTTGAAGTTTGAAGTTGGAAAAATTCATGACCACAAAAATGTCCAAAAACATTAATTTAAATTAAGTGAAGTTTGATTGAGTACATTTCTTTCTAGAACGTTCTTTCACAGAAATCATTTTAAAATCTTAAACAAATAATTATAAATAAACACCTCATTCCTGACAAAAATACGTCAAAATTTTATAATAAATATTTTTATGATAAAAAATATAAGAAAACTGTTTTCTGCGATTTTTAGCTGTAATGTTTTTCTAAATTGTAGGTCATTATAAGTTATAGCACGAAATAACGAGAGAAAATGCTATTAACAACAGCATTTTGGCTGTTAGTCATCTTAATTGCTTTTTGGATTCTACTTGGACCTGTTACGAGATTTCTGCGTATTCTATGGGAAATTATTATGCATATATACAACAAGCAGTCAATCGATTTGCGAACAAAGTTCGGCAAATGGGCGGGTAAGCGTAAAAAAATTATGTCTCTTAAACTTTAACTAATCTCTAGAACTTTCATTAATTTTTAAATATTATTTAATTTACGAATATCATTCAAAATTATTAATAATCCTTTAATCATAATATTTTATTTTATCATTTTGGATATAAGGACATTTTCTGGGAGACAAAAAGCAAAAAATTTGGCAAAAAAATAATACAAAAATTTTTATTAATTATATTATTAAAGTAAGTTATGTGTATTATGTAAAAGAATTATCATAAATATTCTAGTTGTCACTGGTTCGACTGACGGTATCGGTAAAGCTTATGCTAAAGAGTTAGCAGCGAGAAACATGAATCTAATACTAATTAGTAGAAACTTAGAGAAACTTGAACGCACAAAAGACGAGATGCTGTTAATAAATCCAAAAATCGAGGTGAGAGTCATTGTGGCGGATTTCGCGGAAGGAGAAAATGCTTTTGCCAAAATCCATCCAATTTTGCAAGATATATCCGTCGGCATATTAGGTAATTAAACTGATTTATTTATTGTTTTCATACTGTATTAATTTGGTGGCTATAATCCCATAATTCTTGCGTGGCTAACGAAAAATTAGAAAGAAATTAATAAAGACCAAAATATACACTGCCGGTCAAAAGTTTGAGACCATTAATTTAAATATCTATTATATGAAATCAAACTTATGCATTACAATTTTTAACGTATTTTTTTTATCATGTTATTCATTGTTTAATAATAAAATAAAAAATAATATAGAATGTTTGAAAATTCTACAAAAAATATTTTTTATAAGATTAAAGCACTAAAGAGTATTAGACACGTTTTTCATTAAAGTAGCCACTTTTGCATTTAATCACTTTTTTTGCTAATCTAGCTATAAGTTTATTATAAGTTAAGTTTATTAGTTCATTGTTTAATTTATAACTTAAGTTTGTCATATTTATAAAAAAAGAATTTTAATAATCTTAGTCCATTTTCTTAAAATTAAACAATGCTGTATCAATTACAACTGTGCTAAATATAATGTCTATTTACTTTCTAATTAAGAAAAAATATTGAATAAGGAACGAATCGGACTTTTGTGTTTCACTGAAATATTCTTGAATTTTATATATGATCTCAAACTTTTGACCGGCAGTGTACATTAAGTATCATAATCGTACTTATAAGGAATGAATAAAGTCGAAGATGAAGAAAATAATTATGTAACCGCTATCTCAATTTATTTCCACGAATAATCGATAAGTCTATGAATAAGTTAATACAATTTTTGTGTTCTGTTCATACATGTATGCTCTGTTTCATGAGAGAATAATCTTTGATTTGAAAATAAAATGAACAAGATCTCGATTTTCTTAGCGGACAAGATCAAATATTTCTCTCTAAAAATAAATATAATAACGTCCTGTTGCAACGCTAATATAAACGGGTTTTCTGAGTTAAAAAAATAGTACATGTATTAATATGTATTTATTACTTGATCTCGCGACATTTCAATGTCCTCCCACTTTATTATCCGATGAACAAAGGTCATTCTCCCATGGAGCAAAGAGTATGGATATGTACGTAACACGAGATAACACACAAATCAAGGGTACATAAATTGATACATAAATTAATTTATATCATCTCCATATATGAAAGACCGTTGAATAATGTTTCTGTGGATACAATATGTCAAACAATTTTTGTTTTAAGTCAATAACGTGGGTAAGCAATACGAGTACCCCATGTACGTCGGAGAGGTGCCCGAGAAGGAACTGTGGGATATTATCAACGTAAATGTGGGCGCTACTACGTTAATGACGCGGCTAGTTATCGGGCAGATGCAAAAACGCAAACAAGGCGCGATTGTCAACGTTTCTTCCGGATCCGAGTTTCAACCGCTACCGTTGATGACGGTGTACGCCGCTACAAAGGCGTACGTGAAGAGTTTCTCCGATGCTCTCAGGGCGGAATACTCTAGATTTGGCGTAACTGTACAACACCTGTCGCCTCTTTTCGTCAATACCAAAATGAACGCGTTCAGCTCGAGGCTTCAGGTATTGAAACTATTATTGAAATAATATTGAGTTTAATGCGTTCCATTCAATTATTCCACTAAATTTCGGAATTTATGAGCTTTTAAAACTTATTTTTAATAAGTCAATTTGCTACATGTTGATTTTATACTCCAATTTGCATTCCTAATTGCATACTGTTCTAATTTTATCCTTACGTCTTCTTGCAATTATTGAAAATTTTTTATTTACATACGTTTTATCGAAAACCGCAGGTTTCAAGCGTATTTGTACCTGATGCCACAACTTATGCAAGGAACGCCATTGCCACTCTGGGTAAAATGGACAACAGTACTGGATACTGGGCTCATAGTATTCAGAAGTTCATCGCCCTAATGTCACCTGTGTGGATTAGAACGAAAATCGGACAAATCATAAACGAGAGTTTCAGGCAAGAGTATTTCAAGCAAAAGAAACAAAAGGGTTTACAATAAAATATTTTATGTAAATAATCATTTGCTTTAAAATATCGTAAAAGCTGAGCAATTATTACTTATTACTTTTTAAATATAAAGATAATACTTTTTATAAATAAAATAAAAAAGATACAACGAGAGAGAGAGAGAGAGAGAGAGAGAGAGAGACTGTGTGTGCGCGCGCGTATGTGCGAGACAGAAAAAGAGGAAGAAAGAAATATATATTTTTTATGAACTTTAACATTATTTAACAAAATTTCAACTTCCATTTCTTTTACAACCAATTTTCTCTATTCTAAAGTGGAGATCAAGCATTTCCTTCGTTCTAATATCTCCCTTTCCCCAAATCACAATCTTATTCTAATGATACGATTATGCAAGCTTTGAGTCGCAATACCCGTGCAATTTTTTGATACGACATAGATTAATACAGTTTTTTATAAGATTTTTTATGGTACGCGCTCCCATACAGCACAGGACATTGCAGCAACATTTCGGCAATGTTGTTATGTTACTGCAATTTCTGTGCTGTATAGGCTATTAAAAAACCAGCAGTAAGGCAATTAGTAATTGTATGTTATTTGCCTAAATCTTTACAATCAGTATTTCACAATTTTGTGTGACCGCCTATTTGGAGGTTTCATAGTTGAAGCCGAATGCTATGCGATGGGGTGAAACGCCTATTTATACATATTCTCCACTTGAATAACACGTTCAAGTCGATTGCAATCAGCATACCGGTACAGCGTTGACCTGTATGCTGATTGGTTCGCGCGTATTGTTCAATTAGAATCTGTAAGTGGGTTCAGTGGCTCTACAACCACTCCTTGGCCATAGATCCTGCTCTCTAAGAAAAAAATAAAATTACATAATCTCATTTATTATTTTCCTCGAACCAACAAACGATCCGACTGCCGATTGGAAGGTCTTGACATGTTAGCTTATATATACTCCGAGTAGCATGCATGAATCAATCAGCATGTCAATATATACTGACCTACACGTTAATTGGTTTGCGTTTTCTACTTGGTGGAGTATACAAACAAGCATATATATATTATCCCCTAGTGCAACATTCGACCTTGAATCGTTTAATTAGGTGGATATATGAGATATATAAAAATTATAATAGAGTTATTTTAATATTTAACATGTTTTAATATACAAGCAAGAGATAAATATTCTTTGAATAATTTATAAATATATTTGAATAATATATAAATATATTAAATATTAAAATATCAAATATATTAAAACATGTTAAATTATTCAAAGAATATTTATCTCTTGCTTGTATATTAAAACATGTTAAATATTAATATATTTATATATTAAATATATTAATGTATATATTATAATGTATATATTAATATATTTTATAATATATTATATATATTTTAATATATTTAATTAATTAATAAGATATTTTCACATTTAATTTTTTTTAAGTTTTGGTACAGATAATCTTTTATTCTACATTTATAATTATACACAGTGCGGTCCATAAGTTCTGAGACTGATTTTTTTACGACCATACTAATGGCTCCATGTAGTCATTTCCGTTTGAACTATAGAACTTATAGATATGGACTGGCAATTGCTACAGTTTCTGCATAAGAAACAGTGTCGTGTGAAACATATTTTTTCTCTCTTTTTTTAAATACTTCTCTTTCTTAAAGTGTCCGGAAATGTACATTGCGCATGTCGGTTAAACATATAGCGCGTGAATATAATATATGTCAAGCATACGCGAAACGTACTTCCGGACTCTTTAGAGAGAGAAATACGGAGAGAGAAGTAGAAAAAAGTACGGACGTAATCTTGCTTGTATTGCCATATCTATAAGGTCTACGGTTTGAACCATGGTAGAAGTATATAAGGTAAAGCATTCTCGTGGATGCGCAGTAGAGGCCAATCAGATTTGTCCCAAACCGCAGTAGAGGACCAATCAGATTTGGCTAAATGCAAATGGACCAATCAGATTTGCCCCAAAAATTCAATACTCGATCGCCATTATGCGCAATGCTATACCTTGTATATTTATACCTAACCATGGTTTGATCTATGTTCCTGTAACCTTCGTTTAAGTGTACGAATAATTTGAATTGTCAACAGTTATCTGATCTCGAGTATGTTAGGATGCGTTCCACTTGGCGCACACAACGCTCACGAGCATCATTTGTCCTTGTTTAACATTTGATAAACAACAAGGATGAAATGATTCCAAGCCCATACAGAACACGATATCTTATGGATATCCATTTATATTCATTTCATGTCCTGAATGTCCATGGATATTATATGGATATCCATAGGATACCGCGGGTGCTGTCTGGGAGAGCGCTGTGAGCACCAAATGGAACGTAGCCTTAATGTTTTGTAAAACGTCTTTTTTGAATACGTCATGGATTCGAAAGAAGAGCAGAAGTATCAATGTAAATGCAAAATATTACGAAGGTGTAATGGATCATTTCATTAAGCGGATATAATGCATTCGTCCTTCGCTGCATTTACAATAATATGGGTGATTTTTTCATTTTACACGACAACGCGCCAGCTCATTCGGCAGCAATTGTAAGGCAATTTTTAGCTCAAAAGCAAAAGTCGTAACATTAAATTACCCACTCTACTCACCTGACTTGTCACCCCCACACTATTTTTTATTTCCAAAATTAAAATTACAATTGAAAGGTCAAAGATTCGACAACATTTCTGAAATTGAAACTGCTGTAACCAACCAACTGAAAACTATTACAAAAAAGGAGTTTTCAATCGAGAGCTCAACAGTATATTGACTGTAATGGAGCCTATATTTTAAATTTAAAAAAATGAAAATATTATTCTGGTGAGTTTTTATTTTTTACGAACTTTGTCTCAAAATTTATGGACCGCACTGAGTATATTTTTCTGATGTTTTCGAGGTTCTTATTATCCCATACAGCACAAAATACTAAAAGATGACGAAAAGATGACGAAAAGACGTTTAAGTCATCTTTTCGTCATCTTTTCGTCATCTTTTAGTATTTTGTGCTGTATGGGATGTTTCCTGATAATTGTAGCGCACATATAAAATGCATATAAAACATTTCGGGTGATAAGAAGAGACGCAGTAACTAATCTTTCTTTCATAGATAAATTTTTTTCTAAAAATGCGAAATGCAAAACGCTTAAATTTTGTCGAACATTTCGTATACACTGACGATCATTTAATTCGCTTCCTCCTCTGCGATCACAGACTTACCCGTATTGATTTTTAATCGCCGAAATATAATACGCTGGGTTGATAATAAAAACCCAGACAAAACAAGATGCAAAATCGGGTCATAAGGCATCTTAAAGACATCTTTTAGACGTCTTTCAGACATCTCAGGATCCGATTTTGGACTTTGTGTGGTTTTGAAAGAAATTAGAGACTCTCAAATTATATTATGGGGTTTCTAGAAGAAACCATTTTAAATCTCATCAGTGTAATCGGCAAATCTACGATATTGCGCTCGTTGCGCAAGTTCTTGGACAACCGTGCGAAAATGAGATCAGTGCCGGTCAGTGCGTTCCAAAACTCACCGGAATAAAGCCTTCTACTGGCACGGATGTTATGTGGGGTACATACATATCGCACCGACGTTTTCGCAATCGTGTATCGAGACAGACGAAAAATTATCTACATGCATGGAACAGGCGTTCTGTATGTACATGTACCCGGAATTTCGACTCGACCCGGATCGCCTCTGGCGTTTCCGAGTTATGCTTAAGAATGGCCAATCACGTGGGAAAGCGGCGAGAAGTGTAGGTCACCAAGTGTGGAGGGAAGAGTCACGTGATCGATCGAAACTCTGGGCGGAAGCCCACGCTCACATTTCTCATCCATGAGGCTGGCACAGAAGACGTTTCGATTATCTCTACGTTCCAGAATACGAGCAAGATGAGTCTGTAGTTCAAGAAGAACTTGCACACGCAAGTGTGCCAACGCCCCTAAGTAATCATGCAGTAAGTAACAGAATATCGCCTGTCTCATAGGATATTTCGCGTTGCGTCTGGGCCTTTCTCGCGCGTGCTGCAAGGAGGCCCCTTGGCCATCTTGTGAGTCATCGCGTCAGACGCGAGTTATCGCGACGGAAATATGGCCATGCCTTCCTACGTCGCGAGAGATTTCGTCGTCCGATCGCGCATTATGTTAATACGCCACGCAAATGTTCGCGACCCGTGCGCGTTATCCGATCTGAATCCGCCGAAAGATCTTGCCAAACGATAGCCTCGCATTGCGTCATGATGCATCATGTACTGATACGTAACTGTTATTCGGTTTCTCGGTGTAATCTGCGTGAAAGAAAAGTCATCTTCCGCTAAGATAAGCGGGGAATAATCGCCGATTTCCGGCCCGAGATATAACATGTGCGTAACAGGCCATCATCTTCCAGATGGAAATTCAATTGAGAATTTATGAAAAAATATATAAAAGATAAAAATTTGCATTCATTGGCCGCATTCAGCAGACTCAACAGTTGGGCAACATTACTAGATTTTCCGCTGAATCTCGACGTTGATTTGTTGGTTCTAAAAGTAAAAGCCAATCACGTTCGATTGCTACTAAGCGGTTTGTTCTGCTGAATGCGTCCATACTCCATTGTAACACTAGAACTACCACGATTAATTCCTATAATATTTAAGTATATTGTGTATATATATATATATATATATATATATATATATATATATAGGGTGTCCCGCGCAATAGGATGTACATAGCTTAAGTATGTGTTCCTGATGTTCTTTTAAGCCGAAAAGTTCCAATAAACATGTAGCCTAAAATCAATCGTTACAAAGTTATTCTCATTTGAATGCTCCTACGTATGGGGTGCATTCAGTATTACAACCACTATAGTGAGCGTTCACTGAGCGCTTGTAGTACTGAATGCACCCATGTGCATTCGCACGTTCAGCATCATAAACATAAAAGAGAGCTTTGAAAATAAATGCCATATAAAGTCGTTGGTGTATTCGGTAAAGTCGAACACTAGAGATGATTTGCTGAATCGAATAATTCATGCTTCCAATATCATCAAAAACAATTCCGACATTGTTATGAGTTCCGTTACCTCGATTTCACGAAGGGCAACAATGTGCCTAGCTAATCGAGGTCATTTTGAAAATGACATGTAACTGCGACATTTAATTTTGTGAAACTTTAACTGATGTACTTATTTAATAAAATTTTTGACTCACTTAGTGTTATTTTTTGCACGTAAGTGCCAATAACTTTGTAATGATTGATTTTAGGCTACATGTTTATTGGAACTTTTCGGCTTAAAAGAACGTCAGGAACACATACTTGAGCTATGTACATCCTATTGCGGGACATCCTGTATAGTATACTATTAATACTTAAATATATTATGTATATTAATAAAAATATACTATGTATATATATAGTATATTTAAATACTAATGATATACTTAAGTACTATGTATATAGTATATTTAGTATTTAATGTACTATGCGCATATATAGTATATTTAAATAGTATACTTAAAAATATATTTAAGTATACTACATATTATATATATATATATATATATATATATATATATATATATGTATGTATGTGTGTATATTTGAAAGAGATAAAAAATAATAATAAGTAAATTAATCAACTTAATTATATCTTGCAAAAAAAGTCATGGAAAATCTCGAAAAATGTGCCGTTATAAATTTTTGAGTACTTTTAATAAAAAAATACAAATCAATTATTTAGACACTGCTGGTAGTTCTAGTGTTAAAAACATCCACTTGACTTTTAGAGGACCACAGGGTTTCTCTCTTAAATCACAAAAATTTCGTTTTAGAAAAAAAACATGTTTAATATATAATCGGATGCAAAATATGACACTGATTTTGAAACAATATAACGTTTTACAGTCCTTTAAAGGTTAATAAGTATAAATAGATGCTTTCCATTTAATAACACAAGTCGATACAAATATCGTTCTGTCTTTGAATGCCAAGAAAGATAGCACATTTGTGTCGACTTGTATTACTAAATGGAAAGCACCCAATATCAAGGGAAGGATAAGCAAAAAAATGTTTATTTTGTTCTTTCCTAGATTTGTTATTAATATAAGGATTATTAATTTTTCAGTGCCAAAATGGCGCTCATCGCGAGCTACGTCGCTAAGCCGACCCAAATTTCTTTTCATCATTGTTTAATATCCTTCGGTTGGATTCGCATCGAAAATGTCATCCATTCAGGACCAGGAAATGTGGATGTGGAAGAACGAGCCGGTGTCCCCCAGTGGGACATCGTTGCTAGATGTTGATGAGGATTGGCCTTTCAATGATCAGTCTGTAGACATCTCTAACAATGCTGCGGAGGTTGTTATGTATGACGACCATCCCAATCGTGCACAAGTGGCAAAAAAGCTTTTAGAACAATTAGACGAATGGATTAAAGAAGGTAAATATTTTATTTTCGTTACTTTTGTTTTATGCCCTATTATCCATTTAAAATATATATATCTGTACTTTAGAAGTAAAGAATTGTATATCTATTATTATAAATTTAAAGAAAACAGGGTTTAAAGTTTTAAATAAGGAAAGAGTGTATATTTTTAGATATAAAATAAAAGTAGCAATTTAATTTTTTGAATATTTATTAAAGGAATGAAACTGACATGTTTTGTAGTATAATTATCAATAACATACTGTATCTATACTTTTTCTAACAAGGGGAGATCCAGGTACGTACTCCGCGGATTTTAAAAAGTCTAATATTTCCACGTATGGTTTAACATTGTAAAAATAATATATAACATTTAGGAGCCAATGGGTTGTGGGAGTAGAGCTATAGAGCTCTAAAGTTTTAGAAAATAAATGTTTAAAATAAAATAATAAATAATGAAATTCTGTGTCATTAATTAAAATAAATTGTGTGATTAATTAAAATAATAAAGTCCTGTTAAAAATAGCGCGACAAATAATACATTCATATATTATTTGTTACAGTATAAGATTTATTGCCTGCCACATAAATATTTATAAATTAATATGTAAAAAGAAAATGGTATTTTTAAAAAATTAGTTATATGACTTACAGTTTGAAGGATGATAACTATCATGAAACAAAGATACTCAAAACACAATAAATATTTAATAAATGTAAAAATGTTTCTATCGCATTTGCATTTTTCTCTATAGCTTCCTCAACCCATTGGCCCCTAAATGTTATATATTATTTTTACAATGTTAAACCCTACGTGGAAATATTAGACTTTTTAAAATCCACGGAGTACATACCTAGATCTCCCCTTGTAAGTGTTGTATTTTAGAAACTATGTCGTAATGGACATGACATCTTTTACTATATTAAAGTTTAAGCTCCTGGTATATTGGAAAAAGTATTAACTCAATTTTGACAAAAAATGGACATATATGATCCTTTACCTCTGAGGTACAGATATATATATATATATATATATATATATATATATATATATATATATATATATATATAAGCGTATAAATCAATGACGGTATTCATATGAGTGATAAATATTTATATCACAATGTTAAATCAACGACAAAAATTAATGATAATATCCAATGATATTGTATTTTGTGTTAAGTTAAACAAAAAACTGGACATATAGAAATCTTGCAATTTTTTCAATATCTTCAAATATACAGTACATATGTAATGTTTTGTTATTGCAGAATATGATGAACATACAAGGATTTTAAAATCTTGTATGAATAGCTGTTATCTGTTTAAGCTCTTATCTGAGAACAGGAAAAGTCGAGTCAGAATTATAAATCAGAATATAAGGCAGAAGCAGTAATTGTACATATAAAGATAAATAGTAAATTGAATATTACAAATATTAATTTTTTCTTTTATCAATGTAAAAAAATTGTATATTATAATATAAGATAACAAAATACAAGTATCTATTACTAATTTGGAAATTTTTATTTAATTTCTATTCTTAGATTATTCTGATTTGATTGATATTTTATAAAGATACAAGATTTATATATGTGTGTGATATAATTAAATGAATCACTGATATGACTCAAGTATTTCTGAAATTCATTACTGAATTAGATTTTGCTGACAAATGCTTTAATAAATTTGGAGTTTATTTTTCTTGAGCATGAAAATTGCTATTTAAAAAAATGGCAATATTTATGTAAAATTTTAATTTTCAGTGTTAAATATTTCTATAATGAAAAATTGCATAAAACTTTTACTGTAATGAAACTGCTTGAATTTCATCTCCAGCTTGATTAGAGAGAGAATTTATTATTAAAATTAACATATATATCAAAGATATGATACTGAGAGAATATGTCAAAAATATCCATCCTGTTTTGTTGCCAAGTTTCTGGAAGATTCCGTTGAAACATGTTGCTCAATATTCTGCAGCAATACTAACGAGCCAGACTAACATTCCTGACAAATTTATTTTTTTGCTCTTGTTATCATGCACAGACATTGATACGGATATTTATTGTGCCGCGAGAAGTATAGCCTGTTAACGAATGTCAATCAACTTGCCGAAATAATTAATAAAAGGAAATAAATTCTCGAATTGTATCCTGCAATTTTTCAGGAACCAGTGACGTTTATCATAACGTCTAATGATTTAAATATTAGGAGATAATTATTTATATAATATAGTTACTATGTTAGGTTTTATAATCACATTCCAAGATGGAGTATATCTATATAATCCTCAATATAATTGTAGCGCATCACTGGCTTCAGGAAAAAAAGCTTATGTCTGGAGTTAGTCTCATTGATCCTCGTGTTTACATAATTACATATCACACTATTTTTACACATTATCACATCTGGACGGTGAGAAATCCCAATCACCATATTATCGCCAGCATATTAAACGTCGTTGTTGTAAATAGACGATTTAACAGAGACCGCCTGTCACAAGTAGGGATACAGTGTTCTCGATATTCCAAAGGAGCGAGATGCAAAAGGCTGCTTTATGCTTTCGAGTGATACTTCGCAATATCCGCGTGCGCAAATATAATAGAGCCATGGTAAAGGACGCAAGACGCACGTGAATGCGCATTAGCTCAAGAATCGCCTACTTTTCGCATTTTTCCATACTGCGCAAAAAAAAAAAATGAAAACTGGTATTTTCGTTCGATTTCGTATCCCCCTATCGCTTTCATTCTTTCTCGCTGGCACCGCTCGGCACACACGTCTCTCTTTTTCTCCTTCCTTCTCTCTTCGTCGCTCCAGTGCGTTTCTCTCGTTTTTTTCTACAAAAGAGAGTGGGACAAACTGGTTAACCTCTACGCGAATGGCTCCAACTTGTAGGGGAGATAGGGGGGGTGACGGCGGTGTCAGCGACGAGATTGAGAGGAGGGAGTAGGGGCGGCAGAGGGGAAAGTCCAAAGATAAGCAGGAGTGGTTTCTCGGCAGTATACAGGCCACCGAAGTCCAATTTGCGCGATCGCCATTCGCCGAGCCGTCGCGCAACATCAGTATTTAATTACCCGCCGTCTACGGAGTTCGCAGCATCTTGTCTCTTATCAGTGTCCTCCCCATTCGTGGTATCGCACAGCATCTTGAATCTGCCTGTCGTGGGTGCTTACCGATCTCAGGAAACGCGTTTTCCGCCCTGGTACCTTTATCAGTTTTTCGCATGAGTCGCCGGAAAATTCCGCACATCTGTCCTACGAAGAGCAGACGGTTTCCTCACGTTCCTCGTGGCACATACTGTCGAGGAAAGCTACAGAGAAGTGGAGAACGGCTCGCGCGCGGCAAGCGGCTCTTGTGAAATCGGCCACCGGACGTGACATCGGACGCGCTCGTCAACGAAAGCACGTGGCCGCGCATCAGCGACAATCTCGCGTCGTGGTTTGGGGAGATCCAGGCTCTCGGGATCCTCGTCGCGAGGGTCCACCGGTACAGGGACAACAGGATACCACGCGAGTACGCGGACCACGTCGAGCATCGTCGTCCGCAGGAAGCGTAGAACGAGCTGTCGCGAAACATCTGCGGGACACTTGAAACCCGGCGACGATTCGGCCGCACTGATTCGGCGGAGGCGCACGGGAGGGATATTCGTTTTGTGTATGGGCACAACCGCACATCGGTTGCCCTGAAGAGAACGGTGGCGCGGCGCCGGTAATCCTACGAGACTGGCATCTTTAAAGTTGATCCGTGAAAACGTTCCGTCGTCTCGATGGTGGAGTGTACTAATGTTATATAATAGCATGCAGTTCGCATATCGGTACACGTGGAATCGAGAGATCATCGTCAACTCCCAGAAGCTCGTGAAAAGACGTTGAATATCGGCCGACCCATCGCGATTACACGTGGGAGGATCGCACGTTCTTCTACGTCCTCGTACGAGCTACGGCACGCTACGTCGGCGCTACTGAAGGAACGATCACATCGGAATTACCGGCCCTTCCCAACCAGCTACACTAGATACACACTCCCACCTGATCTCTCTCCACCCGTCCCTTTAACAAGGATAAACCACGCGCAATTACCATGGCTGCCTTATGTTACAGCGGTAGGTTTCCTTCTCCCCCTCTTCATTCTCCCTCCCCCTCCATTGCCCAGACGAGTTGCTCCAAGTCGAGGCATAATACAGAATTTATTATCTGGGCGGGGGGAGGGGATAGAAATATGTTATCTGGTCACATTGTAAATATAGGTGTAACGATCTCTTGGTCCTGTGTTAGTTTTATGATGACTTACAGCTGCTGCATGGTACATTGCGTTCTTTAAAACGCAGAATAATACGAATCGTTTAGTAATTAAAAGGCGTAACTCCGAAAGCCTGCCACCTCTCCTCACATAAAATTTCGTTCTATGAAAGTAGCACGATCATGTTGAAACAGCATATTTAACGCATTAACTTTCTGCTTCTGAATAGGCCATTTTTTTCATTCTCCAGGATTCATGAAATTGTACGCTTTTAATAATGAGCAATTCGTTGTATATAGATGGAATATTTAGGTTTTATGTTGGATGAATTTCAGAGATTCAGGGTGTCTACTACTAAGAAAAATCAGAAAATTTTATCAAGAATCAGAAATTTTTTGTTATTTTTTGAAGATCCTGCTTTTATTTTACCTGGTTAATAGCTTGATTAACTAAAATAGCATGACTGTTTTCTTCAACAAACAGATATTGAAAATATCTTCATAGGTTGTATGTTCCGAACACATTTTCCTTTATGTCCAATGCTCCAGAAAAAGAAGTCTATTGTATTGAAAATAAAATTCTTCGAAACTCTCAAATAGTTCTTTTCTCCGTGATTGTACGACTAGAAAAAATTTTAAAAATCTACATAAACAAATTTATTTTAGATTTGTATGCAAGGATTTTTACTGGAAACAAGAGCAAATCTGAAAATTTGTTCAAGATTTAAGTAGACATCCTGATGTTGTTCACCACCGAAACATTTCTTGCGCACTATGCCAATTCCCGTTAGCGCTCGACGACAGACGAAACTCCAGACTTACAGCCCAGCAGTTTGGAATGAAAATAAAAGATAATGCGCCAAATGGCACGCTTGATAATGTAAACAGCGGGCCTACACGATTGGGAGAATTCTCGCCAATATATTCAGCACATAAGTATGTCCTAGGTTTCACTTAGAGGTTAATCTATTTCACGTCGATCTCATTCATTACTTGTTTGCGCTCTTAACATTATCAAGTCAATTAGCTCGTTTATTACAAAATATTTTCATAAAAGTATATTAGAGATTGTGAAGTAAAGATATATACCATACAAAAATCAGTTGTATCTTTGGGGTATCGTTATCCTTGACGCCGATTCTTAAGACACAAAAGACTATAAAAAATATGATAATGAGCTATATAAGGACTTTTAGAAAAACAGAGATATGCGAGTGCAGTTAAAATAGTATCATGTTTAAAAATGCTACTACACACACACACGCACGCACGCACGCACGCACGCACGCACGCACGCACGCACGCACGCACACACACACACACACACACATACATACATACATATACAGAGTG
>NJRP01000011.1:6074-51578 GCA_003063835.1 Aphaenogaster floridana | reverse complement strand
GGATAACCTCAAAAGATGAAGCATTCTTCCGACGCGGTATCCGTATGCTGCCAGAAAGATGGGAAAAAGTAGTGGCAAGCGATGGACAATACTTCGAAAACATAAGGTTTCGTTCTTTTACAATAAATGCCCAATTTTTGATTAAAAACGGCGGAAACTTATTTGTACACCTAATATTTTATATATGTTGTATACGTAATAACTCTACGCAGCCTTTTAGAGAAAATCTACAGACTGTCATTCGTTTAGAATAAAATGTACATCCTAATCTAGAGAGCGGGGTCCATCCACATCGGTAAGCATGGTGCGTTAGATAACTTGTGCAAATTGACGAATATGTTCGTGAAGCTCCAACGAGCGGAAACTTGCTTGCTCGTGCACATTCCACCAGTTATCTATCACACCTCTCTCGAACGCGAATCTTTTCATTCCGATTAATTTTTACCCTTTATTGCATAATTATACTTTCATACGGCAAATTATGTAGTGAATAATAAATGGGTTCAATAAAACAAGTGTAAAAATGTTATTTCTTTATTCGAGATCTCTGTGTATCTACAGGCTGGTGACCTTATCTGTCTGAATTCAGAAAAATTTTGTAACTACATTGACAAAATATTTATCTAATGTTAAAAAGATCTGACATTACACACATCGATTGTGTTCAGCACAAAAAGCAGCTTTGTAACTGTTGTAAGATTCTTTAATATGATTGGTTCTTGCCCTTGGTTTCTCCTGAGAATCTAAGTGTATAAACCAATCATATTAAAGAATTGTATAACAGTTGCAAAGCTGCTCTTTCTGCTGAACGCAATCATTGATCTTTCATTGTTGTCTAATAAAAGAAATTTTTATCGAAATTAGCACAATGCTAAAAGAAGCCATACAATATAATGGACAAAAACTGTATGTGCTTCTTGCCAAACGAATTTTGTGGCTCACGAATAAATATCTGACAGATTAAAATTTTGGATAAAAGGTCTCTATTTGAAAGAACAATGATTTACCAATATTTTTATTAATGAAAGATTTAAGAATCAATTTTGGTAGATGAGTTTAGCAATCGAAAATGTACATCAAATTTCTTAGGTGCAATGATTACGTTTGCATTATCACACTATCTGATAAGGCAGGCTTAATATATATATACAATAGTATACAGCTCTAGGAGGGGAAAGTGTCATTAGCCGGCATTTTCTTCGCTCGAAGATCGCAATCGGTTCTCTTCAGCTAATCGACACTTCATTTTATTTCTTTGTTATTTATATCATTTATAAGTCTCTCCTTTTAGCTGCTTCTTGTGTTTCCTTCTGTGTATGTTTTTCTCCCCCTTCAAATTCCGAACACATGGAAAAAATGATGTATTAACAAACTCCACTAAATCACAGATTGGAAATATTCTTATTAATTTAATAATAGTATTAATGAAATAATCCCGTAACAAATTTTTTATATAAAACTAAATATATAATTATAAAAACATACAATTATATATAAAATATGTCCATATATATTTTCTTTCTTTCATATATTTTTTGTTCATATATACATGAAAAATAATAAGAATTCAAAAATAATTAAAAGAATAATTTTCACATTAATGTGTTCATATGTTTTTTGTATAATCTCTGTCTGTATACAGGGTGTCCCAGACTTCGCGTAACACCCGTTATAGACAGATTCCTGAGATCATTTTGAGACAAAAATCCTAATACCAAAATGTCGAAGCTACAATAGTTTTCAAATGAGAAGAGTTTAAAGTTGACTAATCAAACTGTCCGAAATTCGCGCGCTCAGACATGGCACATTGCACAGTAGTGAAGGTGTTTTCAAGCATCAATTCTATTCTCGAAATTGATATAATTTTGCATCCGTTGTTGTAATTGCTTCTTATTTTTATTGTATTTATGCGTGGACTTATAATTTATATCATTTTTTCACATAATAAAAATGTACAGATCAATATCAACTAATGAATTTTTTTTTGTCTATGATAAAATAGAATAATGTATGTTAAAATAGACATTTTTTTATATCGGTAATTTATCCAAAATTCTGTTTCATGCACACGATGTACTAGTTTCAAAAATACGTTCCTGTTGATAATTCTAAGTTCCAAATAACATCTGTTATCTGTTATCTATTACACTCTTATTAACGTTATTGAAATAAATAATTGTAAAATTATGTATTTTTATAATGTTTTGTTATTACTAGCACTAAATTAATTATATTATTTAAGTTGTTAAGCTTATACCCAATGTTTTATCGCGTTGTTTTATTGGCAATTTATCTAAAATCGAATTAAAGATCACTATTGGCATATTGTTTGGAACAACGCGATAAAACATTGGATAAGCTTAACAACTTAAATAATAATAATTAATTTAGTGCTAATAATAACAAAACATTATAAAAATACATAATTTTACAATTATTTATTTCAATAACGTTAATAAGAGTGTAACAGATAACAGACGTTATTTGGAACGTAGAATTATCAGCAAGAACGTATTTTTGAAACTAGTACATCGTGTGCATGAAACAGGATTTTGGATAAATTGCCGATGTAAAAAATGTCTATTGTACTATACATTATTCTATTTTATCATAGACAAAAAAATAATTCATTAATTGATATTGATCTGTACATTTTTATCATGTGAAAAAAATCATAAATTATGGTCCACGCATAAATACAATAAAAATAAGAAACAATTACAACAACGGATGCAGAATTATATCGATTTAGAGAATAGAATTGATGCTTGAAAACACCTTCACTACTGTGCAATGTGCCATGCCTGAGCGCGCAAATTTTGGACAGTTTGATTAGTCAACTTTAAACTCTTCTTATTTGAAAACTATTGTAGCCTCGACATTTTAGTATTAAGATTTTTGTCTCAAAATGATCTCAGAATCTGTCTATATAACGGGTGTCACGCGAAGTCTGGGATACCCTGTATATAGGAAAAATAATAAGAATAATTGGAAAATAATTAGAAAAGTAACTGTTGCATTGTGGTTTTACAAAAAGTAAAATTGCAATTAGATTATAGAATATTCTAAATATAATCATATATATAATTTTTCTGTACGATTATTACATTTATATATGAGTATAATTTTTGCTCATTTTCTCAAATTTTACTTTTTATTTATAAAAATAATGTAAAAATTATTCTTTTAATTATTTTTTAATTCTTATTATTTTTCGTGTATATATGAACAAAAGATATATGAAAGAAAGGAAACACATATGGACATATTTTATATATAATCTAAAGAAATTAAGGAGAAAGCCAAGTGTGAGCCAGCGCCGATATTGGGGCGTATAAAATTGTTATTTATTAATCAAAAGTAATTTACAAATAGACAGACGTTTCGACTCAGATTCGAGTCCTCTTCAGTGCCCAAAATGAAATACTTAAAAACTAAAGATGAAATGAGATAAAAATCACGCCATCCCCACAACATAATGAGATATTTAAAGGTGAGCCAAAGGAAAATATGAAACTGAGAAATTGCAGAGATATTAATGTAAAAAGCGAAAAATTAGAAATGAAAACAAAACAAAATTGTATCACATGAGTAAGGAGGAACGTGAATGTAGTGACACCACAGTGATGATAATATGAATGTCATCATCTTTTCGGGTGCATTCGTTTACGGATTGGCTGCCGCAGATGTATCATTTTATCCTTGTTGTTCACCGAATGTTAAAGATAAAATGATATATCTGCGGCAGCCAATGCGTAAACGAGTGCACCCTCTTTAGTTTTTAAGTATTTCATTTATTATTGGGCACTGAAGAGGACTCGAATCTGAAACTTTTTTACTGGAAAATACGTATGCTTTTGTTTTATTAAAACTGTTACTGAATTAATAAGATTATTTTCAATTAGACGTAATGTTGTTAATATATCAGTAATAATTTTTTTCCATGTATTTGTCTAATTTTAAGATCAGGAAGAGCACGGCGCTAAGAGGAAACGATCTCGTATCAACGAGTATAATATCTAGATTTATATATTTTTATCTTTTTGTATTAGTAATAAGAGTGGTCAATTTTATATCGCCAGTAATAATTAAACGAAATGTTTGTATAAACGACCGAACTGGCCAAATTTATTTAAAAAGTCATCACGACGTTTCTACCATGGGTTTCGGTCTTTTTCAAGTAATCTATAGATTTGGATACAAAGATAAAAGCATTAATGTCATGTTCACATTGTACATTAGATAAATTATATAATAATTATATAATATATAATAATTATATAATATATAAATAAAATTATATATAAATAAAATGTTAGAACAATTAAAATTATATAAAAATAAAATAAGTATAGATAAAAATAAAAATAAAAATGTCGTTATAAGTTAAACGAACAAGTTAAAATATAATCATGTGTAGATAAGAAGAATTTTACAAATAAGAGATCGATTATTACCTAAGTCTAATGCATCTCAGACAAGGATGTTAAACAAAATATCAGAACAGTAATGCATTTTTTCCACGAAATCATCCACCTAAAAGCTGGATCAAAAGTTCATAAAAGACAATTAAGACAAACCAAAAGGAAATTAACTTACTTTTGTAAGTTTTACTTTTTGTAAGTAGTACACTTTTTGTATTAGATTCGCTCTTAATACGTTCTCGTGTAAAGATTTTTTTTTACTCTCCTCGCGTTGAGGCACCTGAGAAGATTTCCTCACGGCATGCGGGTCGTTCTCCGGACGATCCTGCACAAATATCATCGTAGTGGGGAAAAGTAGAAACGGCAGAAGTTCGGCAGCTTCCCTCTCCCTCCTCGGTCTCCGCTGGTCCCTGAGAGGCCTGTTAAATTAACGGGACAGCTTTAACGCGTTTCGTGACATTACGGTAGTGGCATTACCGCCGATACGAAAACACAAAACTCGCGAAAAGGAGAAAAAAAAGAAAGAACCAAGACCGACACGGCAGAAGCGGGAGAAATATTTTCAGACCACGGCCGCCGAGCAAAGCGGAGCTATCGTCCTTTTTATCAGTTAAAATCTCGCACGCTAAACGCGAGTCGCAGAAATAATTTATGCCGCATTTCTCGGTTTTGACGTCATCGATATCGATTGGCCGACCTTGAGCAATTTCTTTCTCTATTTTGTACGAGATGCTGTACGCACACATATATATACACACATCTCATTAATATTTAACAAATTCTTGTTTTTTTTTCTTTTTTCCTCTCTCGCGCGCGCGAAAGGTCCGAGGCGATATTTCGGAAGTTCCTCCGGCCGCCAGCTGCCGCGGCTCAACATCGACAAATCCGAGAATGAAGAAACGCCCGGCGGAGAGAAAAAAAATGTTCGGAGAGACATAAACGCAGAGAGCCGTACAGTGGTTACTCCTAATTCATTGTATCTTTATTTTTTTTTAACACACGAGTGCACACACACACTCAAATGCAATAATTATACACACGCGCGTGCGTGCGTATCTTCCTCTTTCTTTTATATTTACATGCGATATTAATAATACAACAAATGAGATATTTCAACAGTTCTGACGTAAAGTAATGAAAGTCGGCTACACAGAAACTTATACGTATCATGTAACGCAATCGTCCGCTGTAACTCTCCTGTGACCGTATATTACTTGCAAGAAATGCATTTTATCCAAACGTAAACGTCTTCCGACATTTCGTCACTTAAGCGTCACATTTTACTATATATACAAAATACCACATATATTTATTATGTAATCACATATATGTATATATTTGTTTTTTCTTTCTGTCGTTTCCTTGATATTTGTATCGTTTATTAGTTGCGATGAGAACCTGTTTTTCTTGGAGATAACATATAACTATTGTCCAAAATTGATTATTTATATCCGTGATCTTCAATAATCTAAATTTCATTTATAATGCGTAATAGGTGATTATTATGAATGTAATTAACACGTTTCGATGCGAATTTACTTCATCGCGGATTTCGAGCTCCTGGAAGTAACTCTGTAGAGCCTCGCAATCACATGGCACATATTGATTTATAGATTCTTAATGTCAAACGTTAACTGCACAGTTCACACATCGATCGATAACGATAACGTGTTAAATACATATTAACAACAACATTCTCTCGATTTCAATGATAAAATGCATGATCGTGTGAGATAGATCTTTTCGTAATAGCTATTTTTACTTACTATACTCTTATACTCGTCTAAATTAATGTACATGTAATATACATGCGATTAAATCACCAAACATGAAAGCACCCACAAATTAAGATAACAAGAGAATAGAATATTGTGCAATCTAATACTTCGCATGATCAAGATTCAAGTTTCACTATAAAAATGTAGATCTGAGCCTTGCACAATAGTTCGATGCGGGCACACATATAGATATACATACACTGTATATATTTTAAAATATATATTACAATTAAAATATAATTTAGTTATATTATATAATCTAAGACTCAGGAAAAATCAAATAATTATCGGCGTCCTGTTTTCGCCATTTTACAAGGGCAAAAAATAAGCTCACATTCTGGTAAATAGAAAGCAACAAAAATATAATTATAATTTACAGCACAAATGGTTTCACGAAGCTTTCAGCTTGCTTTGCGGCAGTATAATAAATCTGACATCCGATTTATATAAATAAATTCCTGGAATGTTCTTACATAAAGGCGGAACCAGATTCGTAATTCGCGATTCGTATATTCGTGAATAGTGTAGAGGGAAAATTCGTCGATTCGCCATGCGCGATTCGTCACTGATTCGCACTGATTCGCTAGCCGAGCTAGCCGACGAATTTTCCCTCTACACTATTCACGAATATACGAATCACGAATCGCGAATTACGAATCGCGCATAGTCTGGTTCCGCCTTAAGAATTCATTATGAGTATTTATAAATTATTAGACTTGTTTGAATCGCATAATTACGAGTCATTATAAAAATTATTTGTTTTACAAAATTAATCATCATATAAAACTTATTAAGACTATATAAAATAAATGTATAGCAGGAAAACAAACGTATTATAACTATACGAATTGCAACATCTCTTATTTCGTCCAAATAACATCTAAATAAAACATAAATATATATAGTTAATCACAATATGCTCTGTCTCTCCTCTCTTGACTGAGATATGCATTCTGCCCTTTTATATTATGTATCTTGTAGTAACGCGCAAAAATAAAATAAAACGTAAACTTAACAAAATGCAATGTATATCTATATAAGTTGCCAATTATATTGTCTCCCATGTGTGGAAGCCTAGGAAAAGTGCTTATATTTTAACTCGAAGAAATAATTAAGCGAGAATCTATTAAAAAGTTTGGAAGGTCCTATGTTGTCGTGTCGCCTTCCTCTTGTTCGAGTCTGGAAGAGCCGCAAACGCGACATTTACAGCATACGATGCAAGGTGCCGCTAATAATAGCAAGGGCGATGCGACAAGTAGAAGTAGGCCAAAACCAGCGAAGATTCCGATAACTTGCGTTCGATGCCATATCACGGACGCACGTGAGTGGCCCAATTTATTCTTACATGGTCCCTTGTCGTAATGTCGCAACAGAAAGTCATCCTATGCATCAACAATTTAAGAATCAGTTTACGTCTTATGACAACGTTCTCATATATAAAGCAACAATATTAGAGCTTTGGAACGTTGACCGCATACTTTTTTTACCGCCTCGAATACTTACATCTAAGGATGCTAAGCAGTACCAGCAAAACACGTGTTTACATCTTTTGCACATCATTTGAGCACAACCTTCGTCCTTTTCTATCGGCACAGAACACATAGGACAACATTTAATGTGATCGCTACCGAACGGTATTCCTAATGGAAGATCTGAACAGGGCCCGTTGTGCCAAGGCTCGCGACATATTGAACAGAAATCTGTGGAGCAGTTGGGACAGTGAACAGGACCTAAAGGAGTGCCGCTTCCACTGTTGCCATTTATCGAACATATTGTTTCACAACCCGCTCGTGGACACCACGCACGTCCTTTATCCATCGACACATCTGCACACAAATTATATTGATTATATTAAACTGTCTATTGTGGTTTTAGGTGGTTTTTATCGAACCATCTTGTGAGAAATTACATTTTTGCATCTAACCAACCAGATACAAAATCCATATTACTTACCTCTATTTAAACGAAACTTGCAATGCTTCTCCACGAGGTCTGTGTTGACAAGGCTCGATATCTCTTTCAAAGATAATATAGCGCCATGATCACACTGAGCGTCAGGACAACTAATTTCATACGCGCCTTCCTCAATCTCAAATTCTACATAGGCACGCATGCACTAAAAATCATCAGAAGATAGAATCAGTAGAAATATCTGTCTAATGTTTAACACATATCTTCCCTAAATGACAACAGTCTGGGAACTTGGACTTACATCTTTACAATAGGAACAACCGCATCCCTCGATCTTAAATGTTTTGGAGAGAGAAGTGTCGACGAGACACAGTTTACAAAATATCCGTCCGATTGTCTGCTGCGAGCTCGCGGGGACAAAGTTGCCAGCGGCCAGGCTGTAACGCGAGCTGGACGCCAGGGACAGCAGGCTGGAGCAGCGGGAGCAGACCCTGCTGCGATTGATGGGTCTTCCCTCGAGGGCCGAGGTGCTCAATCCTACGGCGGTCTCGCATTTCCTCAGCGCCCCAGGACCCAGGCTCATCCAACTGCCGCCACGTGCCTCCAGACTCGCGCTGCTCTCAGGACGCAGGAGAGGCGCGTCCGCCTCTCTGCCCGGCAAGGTCCTCTCCGTCAGGGAGAGATTCACCACACTGGCCTCCTTGCGTATCAGGGGCAGCCTGATGCCGCTGATCTTGGCCTTCTCGATCTTCTTCTGGTTGGCCGCGATTTTAGCGGGTGGATTGACGGACGTGACCGAACTGGTCGCGGCACCCATGTCCATCAGTGGTGCCCGTCGCAGGACGAGCGAGTGTAGGCTAGGCATCCCCTGGACGTCGCTGCCGATTACGGACGACGAGGAGGCCTGGGTACGCCGATCCCCCCCCGGCGGGGTGCTGCCTTCCGCGCCCGTCGTCGTCGTTCGCTCGCCGCTGACAGTAAGGGAACGCATGAACCCGGATAATCATATGTACATGGTGAACTCGCACGGTTTACCCCGGTGTAGCTGCGCGGACGTCGATGGACCCTCACGCTGCTCGTCATAATCCCCGCCGTTCGAGCGTCACCTCCTGCACATACCCTACGCGCTGTGCGTCAAGCCTCTAAATTGGTGGGACCACCTCATCCCCGTGTGTCGTAACGGCTCTTCGCACCTGCACTGTTTGACGTTACATTTAGTATTCCGAGTCTCGGGTATCCCGAGCTCGCGGGACGGGCATGTCCGACCGCGGGACACCACGACGTACGGAACACCCGACAACAGCTGATCGTCCTCGACGCCTCGAGAAGAGAGAGAGAGAGAGACAGAGAGAGAGAGAGAGAGAGAGAGAGCGCGCGTGCGAGGTCAGCGTGAAGGAGCGCGAGGAAACCGGAATAAACGCGCTGTCTGGCGAACGTGTCGACGTGCTCCCGACGACGTGCGCCCGTACGCGACGCGCAGCACCTCAACGATGACGGTCGCGATGCAGCGCTCCTCTTCTCCGCCAACGGTCGCAGCTAATGATCGCCGCACGATCGTCCGATTCGCCGTCGCCGTTGCGGTCCGTCCTCGTCGTCGTCGCCGTCGCTTTCACTATGTGTCCGCGGTACAACCGAGAGACGCGTCCCACTCCGTCGTGTCGCCTGTGTCAGCGCGCCGCGGTCTTCGCCAACATTTTCACCTTCGCCGTCGCGTATACACACTATCGCGGTACACTACCGTACACAGGCAACGTTCACACATACATCCGTGCGTGCGCGCGGACGCGCGCGGCGCGGCGCGGCGCGCGTTCATAAATTATACGACCCGCGACAGTACTTCCGCCCCCGCTTCCTCATTCGTTTCCCTTCTCGCCGAGATCGGCGGAGGAACGCCACGGTCGCGGGGTCTACCCTCGCGATTAACGGGACCGTCTTTGTTTTGGTTCTGTCGTCGGCCGTCGCGACGTTACACCCCTGACCCCGCGGTTGACTCTTTTGGCGCGCACCGTGCGCACGAGGAGTCGCACGGAAGTGGCATGTCGCGACAGGGAGAGCGAGAGAGCGGTGGTCCCGCGAGGGAAACCGCGAAAGCGCAATTTCGAGACTAATGACGTTCCATCGAATTCGCGTCGCCGACCGCCGTCGGTCGCCGTCCGTCTGATTCAGCTGCACTTTCTGCACTCTACCTCTCCTTCTCTTTCTCCCCCCCCCTCCCATCATGGCTCTCCCCTTGAATGCGCGCCTCCGCCTGCTAAACTTATTTTCTTTATGACCTGAATACTTGTATTAAATTTATGTTTACAGCCTTAATGTTGGATTTACGCTGACTTTAATTTTTTTAATGAATTTGCGTGTCCTCGAAGTCCTGTTTTAAGTTAAGTGCAACGAGAAAGAGCAGCTTACGCGAATGCATCTCCGATGAGCGTTCAATCGTGCGCAATATTGCTCGTTTTACGTAATGATCATACGAATATTACCAGGATACGTTGTTTGCTTAGACAACACTACCCACAGCAACTCTTTCCAATGTAAATAATTAGGAGTTGATCGCCAGTTAACTTATTTAGCTCGGCCGTTTCACGATTTAGTCCTCGCGTAATCGACTTTCTGTATAATATTCTATATTCATGGAAAGATATCTATTTTTTTTACATCTATACAATCTACTCGAATTAAAGGGAATTTCGCGATCGCGGTGAAAGACAATCTGATGAGAGAAATTTGACGTATGCCATCTTGTGCTGCACAGAAACATTTCCACCCAGTCAGAAAGGTGACGTCGATTTAATGTTAATTGGACGTCGAAGAGGTTGACAGCTGGTTAAGTCGAATTGATCGACGTCTTCGACGTCGAATTAGGGTTGATCGACTAACTTTTGACTGCATGTACAGTTGATCCGACGTCGAATCAATGTTGAAGGTTGAAGGTTCGTTGATATTTGATACGATTTCGACGTCGAAACAACCAAAATTTCAACTTATTTCGACATCATTATCGACATTGATTCGACGTCGGGTCAACCGTACATTTCTCACTGGGCAACGATGTCGCAACGGTCCGGCAATGTAGCCGCAATGTTGCTGCAATATTGCTGGAATGTTCTGTGCTGTTTGAAACAGATCGATAAGCTGACGTTGCATAATTTAGAGTTACAGGCGGCATATTGATTAATCTCCTTCGAATGCGGAGGAGCACAGGAAAAGTGAGAAAGAGAAAACAGAAAGAGAGCGAGAGAGAGAATGATTTATTTTTCCGAATATATGTAGAGTTTCTCTGAATTATCGGTCAAGTTCCGCTAGGAAATTTTATTCCTTGTTGGCAACACTAATCGTGATTAATCCATCACCAGGGTTGGGCTAAGTGATGTTTTATACTGTATAATACTGTATAATACCATGTATAATACTGTATAATACTGTATAATACCATGTATAATACCATGTGTAATGCATGGTATTATACCATGTATAATACTTTATACATGGTTATGTTTATTACTGTATAATACTTTATAATACCATGTATAATAAAATGTATAATGCTCACGTATAATACGTGCCTAACCCTGTCCATCACATATGACTGGTGATATTCGTAGAATATATACATATTGTCCCGAATCGAGTGCCGCATAAGCTTCCCCGCTACGAAGCTTGGAGCCAGAGGCCCTATTTTTGAATCGTTTTCATAAAACTCGCATGCAAAACTCAATGTTTTTCAAATAGGAAGTCGCATACGAAAATTAGTAGGACAGGGGCCATATTCTTGAATCGTTTTCATGAAACTCGCATGCGAAACTCAATGCTTTTCAAATAGGAAGTCGCATACGAAAATCATTAGGGCAGGCTCGAGAATAAGGCCCCAAATCTCTCCCTCATGTCCATTATAAATATAAATCCTACCAATATAAATTAACTTTAATCCCTTTTTTAATTCTTAGAACTAGAAAAAGATAAAAAGTAAATTAAACCGAGATTAAATTAAGTTAATCTACATTGGTAGGAATGGATATTAGTGGGGAAAGGAGACCCGAATCGAGTGTTCCTTTAAAGATACCCGATTGGTCGATACGAACTCTTGAGTAATTAATCCGGCATATTTTAATTATACAAGAGAAACAAGCCGAAAATACTCTTTAATTCATGAATTACAAACTTTCATACATCCATTCATTCTCTCTCTCTCTCTTCATGTTTCATAAAATATAAGGATTAGGAGATACTTAACGTAAATATGATGTTTAATATATAATATTAAACTAAAATTAAAAATATATGATGTAAAAAAAACAAAAAAGAGAGGACCGTTAACAATAATGACCGTGAATAACGGCAATGAATTCAACATTGGTATATTTAGTCCATCAAAGGCCACAAACTGAAGAGGATCTCAGTAGAGATAGAAACCGATATTAGATATTGTGTGATTGTAATACACGTTATAATTATTTGTATCATTAAGTTTAATTTACTGCAAATACAACGACGCTCCAGACTCGCACTGGCCACAGATTTGTAATTACAATTGTATGCCATATAGTAACGAGCCAAACACAAATAATTTGTTAAATCTTATGAGAGTTTGGTTAGTTGAAAAGTTTATTGTTCATACTATATAAATACAAAAGAGATAATTAATTTAACTATTTATTTTATCACACGAGTAAATGAAGTTCATTAATTTAAGTTTAATCAGCATCGCGGAAAAATACGCTTATGATCTACATATAACTAACAATGACATGTGATATATAAGTATGAATATATAAATGTGCATATATATATATATATATATATATGTATGTATATATACATACACATACGTTGATATATTTATACATAAGCGATTCAGGTAATGCGTTTCTCGCTCATTAGAAGAAATTTTTCTACGATATACATTAGTCGAATTTAGTTGTATAAAAATTGAGCAAATTATATTATCCAGAGTAATAATCACCTTGCTGGAGAATATCAGATTAAAAAATACGATCGTAAAAAAAAACATGAAGCGCAAGTTAAATAATAATTAAATTTAATTAGTGCCTGTTTGTTCAGAAAGATAATAGAATATGGAAGTTTTTCGATCTTGCTTTATTACTAATGGTTAAAACTCGAAGAGTAGAAGCGACATGACTACTTGACCGTTCGCAATCGAGCGTTGAACGAAAAACGACGATAGAGAGTAAGATAATTTTCATATAAAGTGGGGAACTCTGATCATTAGTTGGTGTTTGTATATAATTTTCCTTTATTATGGATTAACTATCTTAACAGAAACATATTGGAAATTACAAGAGTGCATGATGTTATATAAAAATGCAGTCAATAATAATGTGTGTGTATATATATATATATATATATATATATATATATAATGTAATGTAAATTGTTAATATTTTGCTTTTAATAACACTTCATCTAACATCATTATGAATAGATTTTCTAATAATAAAGTAAGATTATATTAAGCAATAACTAATGTATGAAACATTCCCCACTTGTGCTATGATAGTTTTGTGCTATCGCAATTTTTCGTTTAGCGTTCAGTGATATTCAGCACAAACAACCAAACAGTACATCGTCGCCCTAGAAATTTCGATCTGCTTGAATAATAATACATTTCCTTAAAAACCACAGTTTTCGAATATTAACGTTACATTACGTATATTTGAATTGTATTAAAATTTTTTTGACTAGAATTCTTTATCTTACGTACTGTGAAAGATTATGATGAGTAATAAAAGCCAGGAAACAAAAACGTTCAGATAATTTCATGAATTTATCAAAAAGATATTTTTTTTTAATTACAATTATGTGTGGTTGTAACATCAATATTTTATCCTAAAAGGATGTATTAAAATTCACCTGTTAAAAGAAATTAATAAAAAAGGTACCTATTATGAAATCAGAGGAATTTATATACAATAAATTATGTGTGATTGGAAGCATTTATGAGTGTAATATCAACGAGAGTAGTTACTGCATTTGGATTCAATAGTCCAAAATATGGACATTAGCTAAATCAATTGTCGAATCAGATCCATTATAATATTCCGTTGTTATTGTGAGACAGTCTATAGACTATTTTTATCACAATTACGCGTTAAACGCAAGAGTAAAAAAAATAAAGGAGAAACAGAAGAATGGAGATCTCAAAACTCGACGTTGCTTCTTTACAGAGAGATATTGCCAGGTATACTGTACTGTCCTTTTCTAGAATGTGTATCGACTGCTCTGACCGCAAAATAATAATTATTACCCTCGGAAAACTGAAACAAAAATATTGTTCTTATAGTTCTCATTGCGAATTCCAAATGACTCGTTCTATCCGTCTGACAAGTTACAACATTGATGTTCCAATTTACCTGAGTCAAAGTACACGCCATAGGAAGTGGCAATGCACGCACATCCCCCACCTTTTTCCACAATGATGTGCTAGGATTCACACCAGCGACTTCCTGGTATGCATACAATTGATAACTAGCGATGTCCGCATATTTATCCGTTATACTCATGTTCCAAGATAGTACTATACCTATTAATACGATATTAACGCTATATTAAGAATTTCGTAGCTTAAAAATTGAATTTGAATTATTTGTATAAAATAAAGACATTTATATAATTTACCATTCGACACTTTTGAAATCTTTAACGATGGTGCAGGCGGTGGAAGTTTCCAGCCAGGCGTCGCCGAGTAATTTGGAATGTCTGGTAGTGGTGCTGGATGCTGAAATAAAACAGTACTAAAATCATAGTCGCGTTCGATGAACGAATGTTATAAGAGTAGAATCGTTACTTTTGATATTCACCTTACTTATCTGTATACTTGACAGAACTGGCGCTGTTAGTACGCGCACAGCACCATTTGTGATTGTTGGTATTCCTCCAGCTAATAAGACAATGAAATAAATAACATAATGTGTAAAATATTACATCATATTTTCTGTAACTATTTTTCATTATACTTCTTGTAAAATATAGCAATATAACATTAAAAAGAATGTAATTACGCATTTAATTACCTGTCTTATAAGTAACAGTTGAAAATGGTGGTCTGTTGATGGGTGTACTCATTGATCGTATCTAGAAGATATTCAAATTTCTTACTTATATAAAGAAGTATTACAATAACTTTCTCATTTCTATAAAAAAAATTGTTTAGCAAGAAAACGAGAAATCGTTACTACTAACCTGTACCTGTTGAGTAGGGTTTGATGCTATTAGTACTTGTCTTGGTGAGCCTGTGCCACTTTGCATCACATACGCCAGTCTGGGCGGATTCACATTATTCTAAAAAATAATTAAATATATAATAAATATACAAATATGTATATATATATATATACATATATATATATGTTCTTTTTGCTCTTTTTGTTCTTTTCTTAATATTATACCAGTAATACACAACTATATATATATATATATATAATAGATAAGAAAAATGTGCTTACAAGAGCAGTTGAGACTGGCTGTTGATTAGATGTTATCATTTTTAGACCAGGCGGTTGCGTCGTAATTGCTACGTTTGCCGGTATTGCTTGTATTACCCTTGGGAAGGATTGCGCAGGTTTTGATGTTACATTCAATTGTTGCTCAATTAGAGGAGTTGCAGTTGTAACTTTTGCATTTGCTGTTATAATACAAGCATTTTAGATAAAGTAGAAAACGTGATAATTATAAATCTTATGTTTATTATCACACATCGTGATAAAGACAGATTATAGCTTTAAAGCATGCTCTGTCCGTACACACATTATGCAATACATATAAAAACAGAAACATACATTTATTCTTTTCTTCCTCGTCTGTAAGATCAATAAGATCGCTATTTCTTGGTTTTGGAGCTATCAATGGCGGACGATTTATTACTTGATTTTGTATTTTGCCATTTAAAACAATAGCCGGATGTGGCTGCGACTGAATCTGCTGTTGAGGCTGCAAAATTTGTGTAATTAAATTAATGCAGTATTATAAAATAAGTTTTCTGACTTGTGTTGGTTGTAAATATTAGAATAAATCTCATGTTATTTACAGTAGGTAAGATTGGTTGAATGTTGGTGGCCTGATTGGATAGTGTCAGCGTGTGCGAGGGTTCCAAAGGTTTAGCAACAACTAAAGCTGCGGGTGTCACGGTGGAAATAAGAGGCGCTGTTTGGATGGAGCTCTGCGTGATTATAGGAGCAGCCACGGACACTACAGGCCGAGGCGATCTTATTTTGATTCCGCGTCTCGGGCTTGTTGCATTGTTACTTGTCTCAGCAGATGAAGGACTACTATTTGTAATAGAACTGTTATTCGTGGTGTTTGCTGCAGACTTGAGATTCAAGGTTTGCCGTAAGTTCTGCATTCCATGTTCCTATTGAGAGCAATTTAATCATCATTTAACATAATTTCAAATAAATACCGCGGAAAGGTATTAAAATATCTTTGTAATAAACAAATACCATTATGAAGTTGACTTGCAAGCCTACGGATCTGTTTATTCTTATAGGCGCGGCAGGTTTGTCAGGATTCGCACGACGATCTGCCGCAGTACGATTCAGAACCATCTCGAAATCCCTCACTTGCTTCAATAAAGACTGCATCTTTACGCGTGTTACTTCTTGATATTTCTCCGACATACGAGCTTGTTCTCTAAGCTGTCCAATTTCACTGCGCATCGTTATTGTTTCGACAATCTTTTGAATCAGGAGTTCTTCCAGTTCCTTAAGCATATTATAACAGTAATATATAACAAGCAATCGTTTTAGTTTTTGTAATTAATTGAGATTTGTTGTACATATAGCAAACCATTGAAAAATATTTCTAACATGAATATTTGTTTACCTCCTGCGTAAGTTTTGGTAATTTTTCTTTAATATTCCTCCGGAAAAATTTCTCGATGAAGGGTAATTGTGTGACATCCTTCTTTTCCTCAGAGTTGGTATTCATCTTCACTTTCTTAACGTTACCATTAAAAACCTCGTTTTCCGGGAAATTACGTTTTAATGAAGGAGGTGATGCAGGATGTATATCGTGATTCAGTTTGTGATTCACTATTACAAATTGCTCCGTACTATCGCTAGAATCACTGTCGCTGTTAAGATATTTTTTCCTGATTATCTCTTCCGCATTTCTAGCAGTCTTCCGTTTTTGTCGTCCGCTCTCTTTTTGCTCTGTAATAATAAAAAGCAAAAATAACTTTATATGTATATTAACAATATATAACAAGAATTATATACAAAGTATAATGAAAAACTTGTATATACAACAAAGTACACACAGACTGTATAAAGAAATGATTTATTTTAAAATATATACTTTTTTATAATTAATATTGATAGAATTAAATAATATTAAAACGATTATCTGTAGTATCTTCTTTTTCTATTATTACATTATTATAAATACATATAAATATCAGAATACTTCATGTGATAATATATTGCCCTCAAAAGTTTTTGCATAAAACAAAAGTTGCATATATAAATGATCCATAAATCCGCCTAGAAATCATAAAATGTTATATTTGACTAAAACTATTGAGATCTCTATCAATTTTTTTGTTTGCTTCCTTTTTTTCTTTAATCCTTTATTATAGAAATAGATGGAATACCACATTTTACTTTTGATATTAAATATATCCTACCTTGTTTATCTTCTTCAACATGATCTTGTACTGTATCAATCGTTTTTTTAATTTGTTTTCTTCTTGGAATGACTGTGTCAATATTTTTAATTCCACTTTCATTATTAGAATCATCCACATCACTACTAGTTGCTAATAACATGCTTTGTAATACAGATATATTATTTACAGTTTGCATTACAGGTTTATTAATATCACGATCTTTGTTCGTTACTTCTGTGTTGTCTTTAACATTAGGTGAATTATTTTGATTTTGTATCAATAAAGTATTCGTCACCTTTTCTGTGAATTTTAATATATTTAATGCATTTTCTGTTATATCCACAAGTTCTGAAATCTTGCTTTTATTTTTATGTGAAATAGTATCTTTATGAGATAATGAATCATTAGAATTACCGGATTTAACTAAATCCACGTAATCTGAATCATTATTAAGTTCGAGTTGTGAACGTTTTAAAAAGTGATTACCACTTTTAATATTTTTGTCTACTATTTCATCTCCTAAATTGTCATCATTATTGTTAGAAACAGTTGCAGTTGTAGACAATTTTTCACTGTTACATATCTTAACATTAGTAGAATCTATAGGACTATTACTGTCTATATTGTCTAATTTATCTAGCTCACAAGAGCTTGTCGAAGTTATTTCTATACTATCGCTGGTTGTCTCTTTTACATTTTTTTCACTGTGTATTGTTAGTTCTGCATTTCGAAGATTACTTGTCTGTGTACGGTTATTTATAGATAAATTATCATTTTCCAATTTTGTATGTTGTTCAGACACTGCACTTGAACGCGCATGGCTTATATCGGTAATTTTTGTATCTTTATTAGATTGCAACGTGCACTTTTCATTAGATTCATTAACAACCGCACTAGTATTTTCTGCAGTATGTGTATTATCTTGTATTCGTTTGTTTTTAGATGTATATTCATCTAAGGGCAATGCTGAATTTTCTTGGGCCTTAATTGCTGTAATGAATTTTGATGAAATGATGGTCTCTTTTTTATTTCCAATGTCTTGAAGATGAAGAGTAATATAATAAGAAGTGATTATGAATTCAATTTAGGAATTTACATCAATATTCTTGATGCAGTGAAAACAATTTGATTAGAGATAATTACTTACAATTGTTTATAAAGATATTACCTGTACTATGATCTTGCGTCGGTTCTCCACTATCAGGCTCGGCACTAACTTCCACAATCTGCTGTAGGTCAGAGCACAATGTTTTCTCTGTATCTAAAATTGGCTGTTCTAAAAACAAAATGCTAATATTTATATAGATGCAAAAAATGCGGACATTTAAAAAAAAAAGATTTCCATTTTATTTGATTACATTTTATGGAACATAACTACTCTCTTTCTCTCTGTTTCTCTTCTTTCTGTGGCATTTATATTTCGTATTTCTAAATTTCACATTTTACACATGTCTTTCCTAGCTTGCAAATTATTTTATGAACAGTGTTCCATTAAACACAATGGAAAGAAACTTGTATCATCCAAGAAACATATATCAAGGTACCATCCACAGAAATTATTTAATAATACTAAGTAATATGTAGTAATCTAATTCTATAAAAAATAGTTACATACCAACTGTTTTACTTTGCGATTTTAATTTCGTAATATTTGTGTCATTTGTTGCAGTATTCTCTTGCTCAGCATCCTCATCGTCAGATAATCTTAAGCGCAAACTATCATCGGACAGTGCATCTTCATCGTCCCCTTCTTCTTCTCCACCAAATAATAATTCTTCTTCTTTTTCTTTTGATAGTTCATCAATGTCATTGGCACATAAGACTATGGAACTAGATTCTGAATTATGCACTGATCCAGTTTGTGCCTTCTCCATTATAAAATTGAGCACAGTAATATGTCACTGTTCATTTATCTTGACAATTAAATATTTTTCAATCTATAATTAAATAGAAAACTACGTGAGAAATGTTTGCACAACAATAATACAACTTTATTTAATATATAAATATATCTGTACTATACAGTATGTATTGCTACATGTATATATATATATATATATACATACACATTTAAACAAGATATTGACGCAGAGGTAATTTAGTAAATTAACGAAAAAAACCTGAGTTTTAGTGAACATATTTATAAATCTTTATTACCACAAGATTTTTACAATCATAAAATGGCGCTTGATGTAATAACGATTATATAGCATATCTTTAAATATTTTATTATAAACCATAAGCGTGCGTAATATTTTTAAGTATAGTAAATTATTTACAATAAATACACGCAATTTTTGGAATTGCTGCGGAAAATATTTAAAAATCATTTAAAATACTCGCGAAATCAAAATTATATAAGACAGGCACATTTCATTTCATATCTCGATTGACAGCGCCAATATCGCACATATATATTCGACAGTGATCCCGCGTCATCAATTCTGTTCACGAAAGTATCGTCAATGAAAGAAGTAACCAATCGTACAGACGGCATCATTATAGTCAAGGCATTGTTTGTCTCGTAGGTCGTAGGTAACCTCTCTACCAGATCTGTTTTCTATACCGAAATTAAAAATAACGATAAATAACTAATCCGATACGTTCAAAAGAGTGAAAAGGAAAGGGGGGGGGAGATGATAGATAATTTTGATGCAGTTTTGAATAACGATATCTCCCGTGTAAGTTTCAAAGGCTTGCCAGTTGTCTCTGTATTCTTCCTCTGTTTTGTCCTGAGGCTGTCCTCAGGACAAAACAGAGGAAGAATACAGAGCCAACTGTCCCATTGTCTTTTGCACCCGCAAAATGAAAGTCTTTGTTCGAAACTAAACAGGAGTCTGTTTTTCGAAATATCTTAACCCTGTTCTCTTCTCCCCTCCCCCTTTTCCTATATATGATACGTTTAACCTCTTTTTTCGGCCTTTATGAACGCCCATCTCTTTTTGGGACCGAACGAAATTTATTTCTGTTTAATATAATTATGTTTCATATAATTGTCGTTTATCGTTGTTGATTTAGCGATCAGTGCATAGAGGTTACCCGCTGAACGAGAAGCTCAACATTCTGACGCCTACTGTACACACGTGCGCGCGCGCGCGCACGCCAACGTTATTCTGGATCAATGCCCATCGTGCGCGAGGTCACTATTTTCTCGAGTAGCGCGATTAAAGCATAAATTTGACGCGTCTCGATGAAACGGGAAGCTGATCGCGCTCGCAAACCAAACGTGCGCACGAATTGACGCGGAAATTGTTGGAAATTGTTCGCGGAGGCCAGACGACCCTGATCAGGCCCTGCCTAGGGGGCCGAGGGCCCTGACCTTATCGAGGCAAAAGATGGCGGATCGAGGACAACCGTCTCCCGTGGAAAGCTGTACAATGGTGTACTTTTGCATTTGGAGAAGGAAATTTTGTTTTGTTCTTTGCGATCAGCGTGATCTGGCATTTTTTTTAACGACTTGGATGAGGGCCAGTTATGTTATCGTGCAATCTCGAACAGACGCGAGGAAGCGCACTTATGTATGTGAAGTCACTTTAAGGTTTGTCACCTTAAAAAAAATGTGCCTTAAATAGGAGTAAATCGTTTCGCATTGGCATCGAGGGTTATGAGGACCGAGGATGCACGAGCTGCGGCTGCGAAGAGCGCTTCATTGGGGGCGTTCGTTCAGCACAAACAAGACGCTGCGAAGCAAATGGCGGCACTTTGGTCAAGAACAGAACGGTTTGCGAAACGTTGCGAACGTCGTTATCGCCGCTCTCCCCATCGCTCCCTCGTATCTCTAAACGCGAATTAAAGAAACCGCGCGAACCGGCCTCAGCGTCATCGACAGGTATCGAGCGTAGAGCACACTGCACTTAGGCCCCATCCCGAGTTTCCATCCCGAAGATTGCCGAGCGTGCACGAAGCGTCGAAAAACGTGAGCAGAAACTGCGCTTGTGACGTCCCGATTCGCTGCGCAATAAGAGCGTCTTATTTTTAACCGGCACGTATAGACTGGCACATCAGCAATTACTTTTTTCAAAAAATATCATAGCTCCGTTTACGCCCATCTGGAGCTATAAAGGCGCATAAGTAATTCCAGATAAATGTTTCTTTTCCACTAACATGGCATCAAATCCAAAAACATGGCTCGTTTTTAATTGCTGCGTATTTGTACTTTTCGATTGAGCTGGGTTTTGACTAACCTGGGTTCGGTTCCATTGTAGAGATCCAAAAGAATAGTCTTATCATAGTTCTAAAAGTATAATCCAATCAGCGCAAGCTGTGACGTCAATAATTGCTCCGAGAGCGATTAAACCCAGCCCAATCGAAAACGCTATACGTTTCATTCCATTCGAATTTTTACCTTCTATACATCTCCATATTTTCATTCGAATGTAATACGTGCACATACAATAAGTTGGTCTTATCGATCTTGTGACCTTGTCATATATATATCAGCATATTTGCATAATTACTGTTATATAATTCCACCATAGTCCTTACTGTATTGGGCCCAATTTATAACCAACTTTTTAACCACGTTTCGTGTTTCGTGTTCTTCTTTCTCTTTATCTTCAGTCCTCAACGTCCCGTGTTCATGTGAGTCGAGATCTTTTAACAATTTGCACATAGAGTCTGTCACGGATTCGTTTTATTGAGCGGTTGATGAATAGAACCCTTCCCTTTTACTCGGCGCACCAATGGCAGAGTTCGTGGTGGGGGAAACGGCGCAGCTCTTCGTCGTATTGTAGGACGATCGATTTTCGTCGGTTCACTTCGATCTAAGGTCCAATACTTGACCATAGATCAAGATAGATTCTATACTTTTGATCTTGAAAAATTAATTCGCCCTCATTGCTTAATCATGTTTACATTTGTACATCATCCAATAGACATCGATGTTGCTATACTGTGCTGAAATTTTTTATTCTTTAATAAAACAATATAATCAGGAATAACTTTGGCAATATCTGGAATAAATTAACACCTTCCCTCTTCTTTTTTCATTTCTTAGATCGGATAATTATACAACTTATATTTTCCGGCAAGTAAGAAAAGAAGGAAAAAGATTTGTAGCACAGTTGCCTACTTATAATTCATAAGAACAAACGAAAGAGAAAATCGGCAGAAGAGCTAATTCGTCTGTCTTATTTTAGAAAGTTTTTTTAACACATTCTAGCATGTACTTTAGTATTTCGAAATCGGTTTCTTCTACCTAGTACGTCCCCCTCCCCTCTTTCGAATATCCAAATGTCCCAGTGCGGACACTACTCGCACTGACCTAAAATTATATTCTTTTCTAAAAAAAAAAAAGCCAACAAAATTTATTCGCAGTTATAATTTTTCAAAAAAGTATAGTGTCCGAAAATTCGCAGTTACTGTAACGAAAATATTCGTGATAAAAAATAGCTGCCATTTTTCATTTCAAGTAATTTTTAAATTACGATTTGGCCACTGATCCACAGGGCTGTGCTCCGATATACACTGTCAGTACCGAAAATCTATAGTCATGTTACGTATACTATAGATTTTCAGTACTGGTAGTGTATATCGGAACATGGCCCAGATATACGGCTTCAGATATACGGCTTCAGATATACTGAATGTTTTTGTCTACTTTCAGCATCCACTGATTGCGCAAAGTAGGCGGTCACTAACACTCCTAACACAAAGGCACACGCGATTCACAGATAGATTCAACATAACCTTAGCTCGTGATTGGCTAAACATGAAATTCTTCGTGATTTCAAAACTACGCAGAATAAATAAACGAGAAAACTCTCTTCATATAATTTCATACAAATATTTTTGCTACAGCGTTTTTGGGCAAATTTGTGAACACATTTGTACAAAAATTTAAGAAATGTTGAACATTGGATTTTAAAATACAATAAAAATATCGCTGACTGTTTCATTAACGATAATGATAACAACGGACTTACTTTATATTGCTTGCTAGTCTATTCAAAATAAAAGCACACACGCAAAAATTTCATAATTCAGCAATTTTAGCTTTATTAAAATCGTTGAATTACAAAATTTAACTCTATATATACATATATATGTAAATATAGTTAAATTGTGAAAGTAGACGCGATCAGTGGATACTGAAAGTAGACAAAAACATTCAGTATATTTGAAGCCGTATATCTGGGCCATGTTCCGACACACACACACACACACACACACACACACACACACACACACACACACACACACACACACACACACACACACACACATATATATAGCATAAAAAATTAATCAATTTACTAAAAATTAAAAAATCTTAAAATGTCAAAAATTTTAAAATATTAAAAATATGATTAATCATATTTTCAGGATTGATCTGTTCTTTGTCGCTGTTAGAATCGTTCTAACTTATTGCACTAGTTCAGAAGTGCAGCGACAAAGAACAGACTAGATGTTTTTATGTGCAGTACTTTCTAAAAGAAAGGTCAACTGAACAAGCAACGCCATCTGTTGTTACTTTTATCTTGACGACAAAATAATGCTACCATGTCGTCACGCAACAATATTAAAAAACGTGAAATTATTCTTGAATTTATCGTTCTCGCATAACCTTAAAAACCTTCAAATCCTACAATAATTTTGATTATAACTAATTACACTATCCTCTAATGTAACATAAAGAAGCACTAGATATACCAGAACATTTATTGTTAATATCTACAAAAACTTGTAGAACATTATAAATTTATCCTAAACTGACTCAAAAGATACTAAGCATCTTCTATATTTTGAATATACATAAGAACATAAATATAAGGTTGTGATAACGCGAAACATTGCGTGTTCATAACCTTCATATAAAGAGCTGCGATCATAATAACAGATAAAAAATATAATTCGAAAAAATTCTACAAAAAATAAATTCCTCTCTCATACTAAATAAAAAGAAATATTTTGAAGCTTTAACATTACGCGAATTTTAATCGATTAATATGATATTTTGATCACGGTATTACGTTATTGATGAACGACAAATATAATTCGTAAACAAAGGTCGTTGAAGACAATAGAAACGTATACAATATTATTTGTATCTACCTAATAGCTAAGATTTCGAAAAATTGTACCGATATATTTGTTGAATTTCGTGAAAATGTTGAATGCATCTGTATATTATTGATTTACAATACTATGTATAGTATGACGATATGTGACCAATGAATTGTACTTCTCACAAATAAAAAGTTCTATTAGCCTCGAAATATTCCAGAGTATATACTAGAAGAAAACAACAACAAAATGGCGTATATAAGGCTACATAAAATGGTGCCTTTGTTATGCCAAAACGTCTCTATAGCAACAGCAAACGCTTCTATATAAATTTGGGCCTTAAGGCCCAATTTTGGCAATGTGTTGCATTCAATCCACGGTTAATTACCGTATTTGAGAAAACTAGATAAAAATACAAGTGAAAAAAATTTAATTGCTTCGCGTTAAGTTAATTGCTAATAGATTTTATAAAATCTCTCGCATAATCTTTCAACGCCTTAAAAATCCAAAATGGGGTTAAGGCATATACGGATTCAAAATTTGAATCGAAAAAATCTCGATGAACCGATGGCCTGTATAACGTTTCGAATTCTACAACGCTTTGCTTGTAGCAAATCCAACGGGTCTACAGGCTTATATCAGACATTATCAAGATAATAATTGATGAACTTACGTTATATCATCATGTGAGAAGATCTTGGGCAGTGATGTATTAACTTTTCGCCACGTGGAAATAGGTTATATTTATGATAAATGTGCCAGAAACCGACTGCACTTCTGATACTTGACCATCGTGTAACTGCAACATCGCAATCTAACTAAACAAGCGACTCTGGCAACGTTGCCGATTCTCCCACTACCGTTACCTCGCCTAACGCTGTGATACATTAATATAACGGGAAATACAACAAAATTATAATTAATTAAGAGCGTACAACGAATCCGAATAGAGGAAATTTATTGAGAGACGAAATATAAAAATACGAGAGTAATATAATGCGAATAAACGCATATCCAAAAAGTTATCGACCTATACGTCGTCGTGTGTTCGCACACAATCCTATCTGCGCATGCGCAGTGTCACCTAAATTCTCCAACCAACAATTTTAGCCTAACTGCAAGGACTGCCTCTTTCCTTTTTTTTTCTTTTGTCGAAGAGATACGTTTTCGCGTATATCCCTTTTCGTTACTACAATTCTACATGCATGAGACGTGAACGACCGTTATCGCGAATCCGTAAGTAATGTAAGCACATCAAAATGCGTCACGATGACGTAATTATTGCCACTACAATAAGTATATTGTATGATTGTACGTACAATACTTACAAAATGATGATATTAGCAATTAGTGTCAGTATTAATATCAGATGCTTAGTGGGTCACTTGTTGCTACCATGTTGTTTTGAAACAATGATACAATGGTATCATGTTTCAATCCTTTAGCTCGTACGGCGAATCACCTTTAAGGCCGTTGCCTGAAACCATATTGTTTTTCTATTTATATTTTCTCTCTCTCTCTCATAATACGATTGCTACTTTGTATTATTTTTTCATTGCATCTACAATATTCCTATCTAATTTTTGATGAAATTGTATGTAATTATATATTACTTTATACGATTCCTAATTTAGAAATAATTGTTGTATAATATTTTTGCATGAACACTTATGCATAAAACAATAAATAAAATGGTATATAAAATTCAATAAAACAAGCATTTCTTTATTTTTCTTTATTATATATCTTCCCCCTACTGAAAATCCTTATTCTCAATTATGATCTCAATTGTGATCTCAATAAAAATCCTTATTCTCAATTATGATCTCAATAAAAATTTTATTCTCAATTATGATCTCAATAAAAATTTTTCAGTAGGGTTTATAGCGAATTATTTTGAAATTGATGAAAAAATAGATGAATAAGATGAATAATCAACAAACGTACAAATTAAATAATATACAAATAGCGTACAAATTGTATATATATAATGAATGACAATTATATTTATTTTTTATGTGATACAAATGTGTGTGTGTGTGTGTGTGTGTGTGTGAGCAAAAATTTCTACTATCTCTATATTTCTTCACAAAGAAGAAAGAAAAGAAATATATAATAGAGAATTTTATAGGTTTTCTATCTTCTATTAAATCCTTGAGATTAATACTGAACAACTCACGGAATGAACAATATGTCAGACTATTGCAAAGGCAAATAGCGACAGTTATAACATAATTTTTCTTATTTTACATACAAATTAATTAATCCATTATAAATGCGAATTATAACGAATAAATAATCGTTTTAATGTTTTTATAAATAATTATACTATTTCTTATTTGTGTATAAAATATTTACTTTTTTATCTTCCTTGAAAGCTTAAATATAGTAATATATAAAAACGAAATTAAATTTACTGTAAAAAAAGATATATAAAAACTTCATATATATATATCGTTGTTATATTATTACCGTTCCACTAAAAGTTTTATTTTTACATATGCTTATTCTGATTTATGATTTGTGTTTAATACGCATGCGTCTCATCATTGATAACTCTTTTAACATTGATGTCCATTTCCACCAATGTACAAGATTAATTTTAATCTCGGTTTAACTTACTCTTTATCTCTTTCTAATTCTTAGAACTAGAAAAAGATAAAGAGGAAGTTAAACTGAGATTAAAGTTAATCTACATTAGTGGAAATAATGGACGTAAATCTGTTAACTTATTTCTAATGAATTCACTTTTACGTGTCATATATCCACAAAACTATCTATAAAAAGCAAGCATACTTTTTAATGATACCGATCAATGTATATACACTTATTTTCTATCTACGTAAGTTAGTCACTATTGCAACAGATCTAGAATTCCAGACTATTCCGTTAAATGGAATGACATTTATAGAGACCTTTAATTTTGGCGTGTAGGTGAAGTGACCTTTTCTTATTACGAACCTGACCTTTCCCATTTCTCTCACTTCTTAATAATAATAATAATAATATACACAGTAAAAGAAATGGAGAATTAAACTCTGATTGGATAAATATTACCTATTAATGCAGCATTAAGAAATTAGGTACTCAAAATCAAAATTGTGCATTATTTTAATAAAATTGTAATTCTCTAATTAATTAAATGGAATAATTCCTATTATCTTATATAATACCAATTTTTTTACAAAAGATAAAATTATTATAATAAACGGATTATAAAATAAAAAAAATGTGTATATGTGCGCGCGCTTGCATGTGTATGTGTATGTGTAAAACTGGTAAAAATCATTTGTACAACAATAAATGAAAATCAAAAGATCTATATTTCCGATCGATGGATTTTAACAAGTTATTAGGTGAGAGAGCAATATATTCTCGTAAAAGAAGCAGATAATAAGTTTTCATAAACTTTTTGCGTTGACTATATACTAGTATTTTTAGGTAATATTGATCTACACATGCGCTCTATTAATTTATGCAGCCAATAAACCGCGAATTTTAAACACTGCTTTCTCTATTTACTACAGATATTTTTTTAATGTGTGCCACTCAATTAAAATAAAAATTTAAATAAAATAAATTATTTCCAGTTCTATCCATGTCTAAGCTGTGCTTAAGTCAACGCGGGCTTCAGTCTCGAGGAAATTTTCATATAGGTAAGCCGAGCTAATTTCATCCTCATCGAATAATGGGGAACATGCGGAGACAGCGTTCCGAAAGCGAGGCATGAGGGGACGGGGTTAGGCTCGGTGCACATGACTACCGAGATTACGCCGCGTTCATACGGCACTGTGCGCACCAAACATTACGCTATTGGTCCGCGAGGATTATCGCGCAGAAACGAATGGAGGTTCGTGCGTCGGCGGAATGGCGGAGTGGCTCATACCCAGACGAGACGGGCCAATGAGAGACGACATCGCGATGTAACGCGCTGTGTGGCAAGGACTGGAAAAACAAACGGGCGATTCGCTTGGCGAAAGGACCGCGGCGGCGACAGCGGTACTCGGTAGTGAATGAATTCCGTCGGTGCGTTGGTTGCCGACGATAAAAAAGGCGAATTTCCGGCGGCGATGCGCGCATACCGGTTGGCAGGGTGCCCGCGGCTGGATTGCGAGGCATGTCGCGCGGTAACTTTCACCCGTTGACCCGTCGACGAGGAGCGAGGCCGAGTACGCAGCGGTAGAGAGGAAACGTGCGATCCCTTCCGCTTTTCCGGAAGCGAGCGCTGCGCGAACGTGTGCACGGCGGGCGGCCGCGGAGCGTTTTTCTTCGCGCGGGGTTTCTCAGACACGGCCGCCGCAACTGCGTCCGCATGCGTAATAATTGTCTCCTTTCCCGACGGTCCGATCGAAATACATTGTCCGACCGGAGAGCACTCTCGGGGTACTCCGCGAAGGAAGGGAAGTTGCTGTAATGGCCGCCGTGTCATGAAATGAAGGTGCCCAGCCAGTTTTGTGGTGCCACAATGGAGGATAGCTGCTGCAGCCCCGCGTCCCAGAATCACAACGGCCAGCTGGCCAGCGGCGCGAACGTATCCCTCGCCAACAACAAGCACCAGGGCGGCAGCGACAATGGTAGCAACGGCGACGCCAAGGACCAGCGGCCGCAGTACTCGATGCCTGGCATCCTGCACTTCATCCAGCACGAGTGGGCCCGCTTCGAGCTCGAGAGGTCCCAGTGGGAGCTGGACAGGGCGGAATTTCAGGTACGGGCCCGGCCCGGCGACGCGGAGCCCGCGGGCCGCGCGCGTACGCGCGCGCGACGATTGTCCGCCTTATTGTCACTTCAGCTGTCATATGATGAAGAGAGGCGCATAAGGAAGCACGAAGCGAAACGTTGCTCCGGGCTAACGCGGATGAAACACGTTAGCAATGCGATAGAACGCGTTAGCGAGCAGCATATTGTAACTTGAGTACATAGAGTTATTCACATCGACGTTGTTTCGATTTGTCACGTCAAAGGCGCAGCAGGCGTATTTTTTTTCCTTGGTATCCGAGCTTACTGTTAGATGTTTACATGCAGTATGTAACAATAGGGAATTGCGAAGGTAGAACTGTCGTTAATGGCGAATTGATTAATTTTTACTGATGTTTTCTTGGTTTTATTGCGTAGGCTAGGATAGCTTTTCTTCAGGGTGAAAGAAAGGGACAGGAAAATTTGAAGAACGACCTTGTGAGGAGAATAAAAATGTTAGAGTACGCACTTAAACAAGAAAGGTAAATAAATTAGAGTAATATATTAGTTGCGGTGATATTATTTAACACATTGATGGCTGTATCATACGCATCATTTGTTTATGATTGGCACTCTTTGTTTGCGAGAGCACTATTCAAATAAGAATGACATCAAATTTTTATAGAAAGCCCAGTCATTCAATAAAGACATTCAATATTATAGCAGTCGATGTGTTAAAGATTTTTAATCTTTTTGAAGAAATTTTTAAGAAATATTTTTGTTGGCATTAATATTTAAATTTCGAATATTATATACATAATTTTATACATACTTTTAATAAATAATATTGATATATATATATATATTAATAAAGAAAAATTATATCATTATATCTTTTTATTTATTAAACAAATATACGTTAATATATTATATCTTCATAAATTATAATTGTTAAGTTTACAATGTTAAATTAGATGAATTTCCTTAGAATGTATATTTATTGTTAGAGTTTTTTTTATATATAAATGAGAAATACAGACATTAACATTATGCTACTAAACTATCATTAGACTAACTGTATCATGTCTATAGTACATCTATTACGATGACTTTACAATGCCATTTCTTGTAATTTCTACAGAGCGAGGTACCATAAGCTAAAATATGGTACCGACTTAGTAATGCAAGGAGATGTCAAACCACCTCTTTATGAAGAAGGTACCACGTGCAATATCTCTGAAAGTGGTAGTGGTGGTGGTGGTGGAGGAGGAGATGGAGAAGCTTCATTTACATCTGTCAGTAATGTTAGCTGGAGACAAGGTCGTCAACTTCTGAGGCAGTATGTAAAATATCTTTTTTAATTTTAGAGATACTTTAGAGTTTTTAAACTGCTAATATTAATTATTTCATTTTTACTTTATATTTAATTTAGGATTTTGCATAGAGACGGAAAGAGAAACGTTAGGATTCACAAAAAGATATAATAAAATATTTTTTCAGGTATTTGCAAGAAATTGGATATACTGATACGATAATAGATGTACGGTCAAACAGAGTACGATCATTGCTTGGATTAAACAATAATACAGACACAGAGGAGATGAATACTCCAGCGTTAAATGGAAATGAAGGAGTAGCGCAGGATAAGCAAGAATATAGTGAGAAATATAATGAGAGTCTTGCACGCCGAGGAAAACAGCAGCATCCCCCTAAAAAGGTACAGATAGATAAATATGTTTACAGATAAAAATTTAGATAAATATTTTTTATGTAGAACTACGTCTTTCTCCGAGGCACAGTGGGCTGGTCGAGGGAGACCCGAAAAAGTGGCCAAAAGTCACGGAATAGGAGAAAAAACTGTATGTCATCATTATCTAAACATATTAATGAACGTATGAAACAACTTTTACACAATAATTAATTCTTCCATTGGTGCGTGTCCGAATATAAAAATAGGAATTAATTATTCGTTAGAAAGCTTACACATTTCAGTTACTTCATTACACATATCAGTTTTATAAATTATTTTTATAAGCATTTTTCATTGTTTTTTTACACATTTATATAAAAACTTCATTGGAAGACAGAAAAAGTAAAAAAAATATGGACACTAATTTAATAAATAAGGTGTTTTACTCGTGAATTGCGTAACTTTTAGTAATGTTGACTGCTACCGTTTGATTACTCCAGAAAACTTTACCTCAAAAAAATATTTATAATACACAAATTTCGAGTATAAAGAATATACTATAATTCTAGCCTGCTCATATTTGCCCGTTTTCAGATTTGATGAAAAAATTCCGTGAAAATCAAGTTCTTGCGCCGCTTGATTTTCATCAAATATGAGCAGGCTAGGATTATAGTATATTCCTTATACTTGAAATTGGTATATTATATTTTTTTTAGGTGGAGTTTTCTGGAGTAATCAAACGGTAGCAATCAACATTACCAAAAGTTACGCAATTCACGAGTAAAACGCCTTATTTATTAAATTAGTGTGCATATTTTTTTTACTTTTTCTGTCTTCCAATGAAGTTTTTATATGAATGTGTAAAAAAATGAAAAATACTTATAAAAATAATTTATAAAACTGATAAGTAACTGAAATGTTTAAGCTTTCTAATGAATAATTAATTCCTATTTTTATATTTAAACACGCACCAACGAAAGAACAATTAATTACTATGCGTAAGCGTTGTTTCATACGTTTATTAATATGTCTAGATAATAATGACATACAATTTTTTTCCTATTCCGTAAGTGACTTTTGGCCACTTTTTCGGGTCTTCCGGCCCACTGTGCGGGGTAGGGGGTAATTTCGCGAGCACGGATGCAACGAAAACATGTCACACTTTGAACGCTCATATCTTCGCAACTAATAATCGTAGAGTAATAAATAAAATCTCATTAGATAGCTTATAGAGTCCCGTTTATAATAAAACTTTATCCCTTAACCCTTCGATATAGTAGCGTTAGAAAAAGCTAAATTTCTTATGATTTTGTTTCGCTGCACGTCGTTTTAACGTTGATATTTAGTAAATAGATCGTTGGCAAAACGATTAAAGGATCGTTGGTATTGAATTTGGTTAGAATTTAGTGTCTAGAGGTATTAATACTTTTTATTCGATATCTACGTGTCTTAGATTGCCGATGACGAGATCCAGGTAGTTCGCTCCGTAGTTTTCGGTGTCTAGATGTATTAATACTTTGAATTCGATATCTACGTGTTCCAGGTTGCCGAGGACGAGGTCCAGTTAGTGTGCTCCGTAATTTTTAGTGTCTAGAGGGATTAATAATTTGAATTCGATGTCTACGTGTCCCAGGGCGCCGTTGACAACGTCCACATAGTGCGCTCAGTAGTTTTTAGTGCCTAGGTGTATTAATCCTTCGAATTCCATGTCTACGTGTCCCAGGTCGCTGAGGACGAGGTCCAGAGAGTGCGTTCCATAGTTTTTGGTGTCTAGAGGTATTAATACTTCTAATTCGATGTCTACGTATCCCAGGTCGCCGATGACGAGGACCAGAGCGTGCGCTCCGTAGTTTTGGTATCTAAAAGTATTATTACTTCGAATTCGAGGTCTACGTGTCCCAGGGCGCCGATGATGAGGTCTAATTAGGGCGCACCGTAAGGTGCGGTGTCGTAAGTGCATTTATATTTTGAATTCGATGTCTACGTGTCCCAGGTCGTCGACGACGAGGTCTAGAGTGTGCGTTTCATAGTTGTCTAGAGGTATTAATACTTTGATTTCGATGTCTACGTGTCCCAGGATGTCGATGATGTGGTCCAGATAGTGCGCTTCGTAGTTTTTGGTGTCTAGGTGTTCTAATTAGTGGAATTAGATGTCTGTTCTGGGACACGTAGGCATGGAATTCGACGAATTAGAACACGTACATATAAAAAACTACGATGCGCCCTCTCTGCACCTCGTCATCGACCTGGGAGACGTAGACATCGAATTCGACAAATTAGAACACCTAGACACCATAAACTACGGAGGCGCACTATCTGTACCACGTTATCGGCGTTCTGGGACACGTAGACATCAAATTCGAAGTATTAATACCTCTAGACACCAAAAACTATGGAACGCAATCTCTGCATCTCGTCCTTGGCGATCTGGAACACATAGACATCGAATTCAAAGGATAAATACACCTAGACACCAAAAACTACGGAGCGCACTAACTGAATCTCGTCCTCGGCAACCTGAGACACATAGATATCGAATTCAAAGTATTAATACATCTAGACACCGAAAACTACGGAGCGAACTACCTGAACCTCGTCATCGGCAACTTGGGACACGTAGACATCAAAGTTTTAATACCTATAAACACCAAATTAGAGCTCGAATTAAAAGTATTAATTCATCTAGTCATCGAAAACCAAAAGCACACTCTCTAGATCTCGTCAACGGCGACCTGGGACACGTATACTTCGAATTCGAAGTGTTAATACCTCTAGATACCATAAATTACAGTGTGCACTTTTTTGAACTTGTCATCGGCGACCTGGGACACGTAGACATCGAATTCGAATTATTAATTCATCTAAACTCTAAAAACTACGTTGCGTACTCTCTGGACCTCATCATCGGCGACCTGGAACACGTAGACGTCAAATTTGAAGTATTAATACCTCTAGACACTAAAAACTACGAAGCGCACTCTCTGGACCTCGCTTCGGCGTCCTGGGATACGTTGACATCAAATTCGGCAAGGGATACTATTTTTTAATACTTCCCTTTAAAAAAAATGTAAATTATTTTAATTATTAGTTACAAGCTTTTTAAATAAATTTACTCTCTTTATTAAAAAAATGTTTTTTTTTAAATTATATTACATTTATTTTTTCAAATTTTATTAATTTTCTATATTAATTTCCTGTTTTTTCTTTCTTCCTGTTTATTTTCTTCATCGCCATCTTCTCTTTACCAATTGGCTTGCTATTAAAATTGGAAACTACACAACAGAAGGAGGCCCTTTCCCTTCTTCTTGATCTTTAACATCATCCGAAGAAATCCCCATCTTTGCGTGTTCCTTTTCAAATGTAATTACTGCACGAGGCAGAATTTCATCCTGTCCATTCTCAAGCACTAAAATTTTTAAATTTTCTGTACTTTCTAAAATTATACAAACATACACAATGCATATACTATTTGTTTCATGACCTCCGAAAAGTATTTAAATTTTTAAAATGATTTTCTTAAAAGAAATCATATTTACAAACTACGACATATATACTATTAAAAGAATTTACGAAAAGGAATTAATTAATTAACGTTTTCAATTACTATTTCTGTATCCTTCCATTCGTTGTTCTTTCCGTATGTCATGAAACAATTAATATATGCATAGTGTATGTATGTATAATTTCGAAAAGTACAGTAAATTTGTAAATTTTAGTGCTGGTACGATGATCAGGATGAAATTCTGCTTCGTGCAGTACTTTATTATGAAAAGGAACATGCAGAGAACGGGATGAATTATGAGGATGTTAAAGACTCAGAAGATGAGAAAGGGCCTCCAAGTGTTGTGGAATCCAATCTTATTTGCAAGCCAATTGTTAAACAAAAGATGGCGAGGAAGAGAATAAACAAGAAGAAAAAGGAAATTAATGTAAATATTTAATGAAAATTGTTAAAATAAATTTATTTAAATTTTAAAAGAAACATTTTTATACTAAATACAATACATTTAATTAAAAAGCTTGCAACTTAGAATTAAAATTTTTTCCTGTTTTTTTTTTTAAAGTGAAGCATTAGAAAATAGTATCCTCTGCCGAATTCGATGTCAATGTGTCCCTGGACGTCGAAGTCTAGGCACTTCGTAGTTTTTGGTGTCTAGATGTATTAATAATTCGAAATCGATATCTACGTTTCTCTGCTCGCCGACGACGAGTTCAAAAAAGTGCGCACCGTAGTTTACTGTGTCTAGGTGCATTAATACTTCGAATTCGAAGTCTACGTGTCCGAAGATGCCGATGACGTGGTCCAGATAGTGCGCTCCGAAATTTTTTATGTCTAGGTGTTCTAATTCGTCGAATTCGAAGTGTTTTTTCAGTTTAAAATTAATAAAAAAACTTGAATTGCATGAGCAATTACTAATTGTAATATTGTCAAATTTCATATACCTAAATAAAAATTTATAATGAATTATAATGAAAGTTCAGAAAGCAATGAACAAGTAATCTTTATGTAATCTTTATATAAAAAATATGATATCCTAATTTTAGCAACAGCCATCTTCTATAGCAGAGGCAATGATATTAGACACGGAAGCGGCTGTTATAGCGAATTTCGAATTTTTGCGTCATACAGATATGGACATGGAAGAGGAGGAAGGAGACGTAGAAGATGAAATTTACGATGCAAATACAGATACCAAACCAAATAAAGTAATTTCTACTATTACTTTATATTTTTACTCTATAATATTTTATTTTGTGATATATTTATTTGCAACATATATGCCGTATTGATGACTTGTTTTTGTTTTTTGCAGGCATCTATTCCTCTTCTAGCGGAGGATGTTGACACAGATGCAGAAGCAGAAGAAGTATTAAATGAATTAAATCTTCTCACAGAAATTGAAGAATCACCACCTGGTTCTATTCATCTGGAAATGAATTCTTCAGAATGGAGTAAGTTGTATTTCTGTATTAATTCACACATATTACCCAACAAATGTTTTTATATTTAAAAATATAAATCTATGTGTGTTCAGGCGTATCATAATATTCATAATATTGTTATATTTTACAATTTGATAATTCAGTATCTTCCCTAAAGATGCAGCATTACATAGAGGATTGCAACCAGACCCAAGACGCCCAAATAAAGAAGGTGATTCTACATTGGAATTAGGAGAATTAGAACAATTATGTGTTAACAATGATGCAGAAATATCGTATGATGTAAGTTACTAGAAAATTCTTCCTATATTGCATATATACAAGTTGATTTGGTATGATACATTAATGCTTGTATAATGCTGTTGTTTTACCTAACAGATGGTTTCTACCACAAAAGAAACGTTCAGGAAAACATGGAACGCGAAATATACGTTACGATCGCATTTTGATGCTGTCAGGGCACTTGTCTTCCATCCCACAGATCCAGTCCTTATCACCGCGAGCGATGATCATACGCTGAAATTGTGGAATCTTCATAAGACTGTACCAGCGAAAAAGTTTGTAAATTCTATTTTGTTATGAAAATAATCAATTGATCAATTGCAACATATTTTAGAAATGTATATTGTATTTATTTATTATTACATTTACATATTGTTACATCTTTTTTATCTTTTTTGCAGGTCAGCCTCGTTAGATGTAGAACCACTTTACACATTCAGATCACACACTGGACCTGTATTGTGTCTGGCTATGTGTAGTATGGGCAATCGATGTTACAGCGGTGGTTTAGACGGCAATATCCATTGCTGGACACTTCCATCAGCTAACATTGATCCATACGACTCGTATGAACCAAGTGTCCTTAGTCATACGTTAACAGGGCACACGAACGCTGTTTGGGGCTTAAGCATGTATTTACGTACTATGTTATCGTTCAGCGCTGATGGAACTGTAAAATTATGGGCGCCACAGGCCCCACAACCTCTTCTCAATACGTATGTTTCAGAACAAGGTATGTAAACATTATCTAACATTATACTTAAGCTTGAAACAATGAGCCATTAGATCATGATTAGTAAATAGTAAGTTGTATCTTAAATTAACACGGGAGTCTCAAATTCGCACAGCTTTATCTAGCAAATATTGATCAAATGTAAGTTTCTTCTCTGTGTCACATATTTCTAGATGATTATATGTCGTAATGATTTCGTTTTTCCTTTTTTTATAGACGGCATACCGACTTCGGTTGATTTTATCAGGGACGAGCCGCACAAGCTGGTCGTGGCTTATGAAGGAGCTTGCGTGGTATTTGACACTGAAACCGGCGCGATCGTGGCGCGACTCGAAGCGAACGAGACAAAAGGCGTGAATCGCGTAGTAGCACATCCGACGTTACCGCTCGTTGTGGCCGCACACGAGGATCGGCATATTCGATTTTACGATCACCGGTCGGCTACTCTTGCTCACGCAATGGTAGCGCATTTGGACGCAGTTACTAGTCTCGCTGTAGATCCTCATGGTTTATATTTACTTTCAGGAAGTAAGTACGGAAAAAGAAAAGAACTGTGAAGAACTCGTATTTCTTATCACTATAATGAAACTCCATAGCACGGAACAGTCGCGCGCGACAGTTAAAAAAACAGTTAAAAATATAAAATATAAATATTTCAATGTACTACAGTTTCTAACTTGGTATTTATTGTCGCACAGGTCACGACTGCAGTATAAGATTATGGAACATGGACAACAAAACTTGTGTTCAGGAGATAACAGCGCATCGGAAGAAATTCGACGAAAGTATTCTGGACGTAGCGTTCCATCCGTCACGACCGTTTATAGCGAGCGCCGGTGCCGACGCTCTGGCCAAAGTGTTTGTGTGAAATGTGTAAAATCCAAGATACACTCGCTACATCAAAATGATTTCTACTACTACATCAAACCGAGCAGTTTTTGTACTCGTATTCATTTTAGATAGCCTTATATAACTTTATGTGTCCACCCATCCACCATACATGCAAACACACGTACACATAATACACACACTTCCGATATATTTCCGTTGTGACTCTGATCGTTCTACCATTTTCCGAGGTATCGATTTATAAAGAAATCAAATCGCTCGTGTAGTTATTCATAAAGGAAATGAAAATTATCAGTAACTCTTGTCTGTGACACAGTTTATGGGAAAAAAAATAATTTTAAATATATAAGCGCTGCTTGTTGATGTTCAATCATCATTAAGTAGCCGATACTATTTGGAATAGCGGGGAGGGGTATCATGTAGAATATTAGCCGATATAGTCCTGATAATTAGAGGAACCAGCCCCTTACCCACAGAATCCAGGAAGTACACTGCCGCGGTAGCGTAATATTTATCCTTACGTTAACTATTTATTACCAATATCGCCGTTACTGTTGCACAGCTACTGGGGATTAATACAATCGTAATAATCGACTATACAGTTGCCCTAATAAATAAAAAAAATGCATTAATTAGTCTCCCATTACACATAATTTTTCCTGCTGCCTTATATATTCATCGAGGCTAGCACATAGTAATGATAACGATAATAATAATCGTAAGCTAAATATAATAATAGACATAATATTAATAACAATAAATTATAATTGTGTGTTTCTCTCTCTGTAATATATTGTATTTAAAAATAGATAACTGTGTAACGTATTATAATGAACATTTTTTTATTAAAATCTCATTCCATTATTTTCTTATTTTACATTCCCACATATCTAGAGCGTCCGAGCCCGCCGCGCCGGCGATCTCTCGCAGGCGAGCAAACCTTTTTTCCATACTCCTTTTCCAAACCCTTTTTCTACCGTATAAACAAACTAGGTCGCGGCGAGAGCGATCGATCGCGCCACTCGAACGAAAGTTTCATGCGGTCATATGAGCCTTGTTCACATTGCTTGCACTTCCTAGTATTTTTTGCACTTGAAGCGAGATAGACGTATGTACATACACATGGGTGTTGAAGAAAGAAAGTACGAGAAGTACGTGGAAAGTGCAAGCAACGCGAACGAATCTATGATTACCTCAATTTTTTTATGCAATCGCACGTGATCCCAGAAAAGGGCGCATCTCGTCTTATAACGAGGGAGAAGATAATCGCTTCTTCCGAGTGGGCTCTCTGATAGTCGCAAGTAAAACTTGGAAAATCGTTCCACGTCGCGTTCGGCGCTTCGTTGGAAGAGACGTTCCTCCAGTACAGTATTTTTCTTTTATTTTACTAAGTTAATTTTTTAACTTCAACTAGTTTTAAAGATATTTTTAAAATATATTAACTTTAACTTATTAATTTTTTTATTGAGTTAAAAATTTATCTATATGAAAGACAAAAATTATAAAAGAAAGAATACATTCTCACATAAAAACAATATATATTTCTTTGTTATTTCATATGTAAACTTAATTTACAAATAGAATATTAAATTTATTTGAGAATCCATATTATAATTGTTTTGAATGATCTAACTTTAAAAAATTACGACATTCTAATTTAATATAAATAATGTTTTTCAAAATTAACTTTAAATTAACTTATGTTAATTTATTCTTGATGTAACTTTCAACTGAGTTAGTTTTTTGTTTATGTAACTTTTAACGTAACTAAATTAATTTTATAAGCTATTAATTTCAACTTAATTTAATTTAAAAATATATTAACTTACCCAACCCTGCATACTACCTATACTACTACTGGCCAAATCAGGACTATAAGGACCCGAGCGTTATAACGAGGGAAGAAGAAGAAGACATCTCGTTCCCCCTTTCGCACATAATGCTATCTCTCAGTGATGAATGCAGTGGAGGGAAACGCATTACGATTATTACTGCCTGAGAAAACAAAAAGAAAACGTTCTTCTATTCAAGTGCTAATCAGCTGAACGCGATCAGCCATAAGCACAGACGATCCCGTGAACTGGATCGGATGAGAAAGATCAACCCAGAGACTACCGAGAGCCGTCGATGATCTCGAGAGAACGATAAAATCTTCCATCGACGTTGACGTTGCGTGTCCGTATCGAATTGTTACACGGCTGTGAATCAAAAACGTGAGGACGTCCGAGATCGCACTGGTTACACGCACGTCCGCAGACCCACAGATGGAAGGGACGACCTTTCGACGGGCTCGAATGACCAAGAACGACTTCGATTAAATTCTGATTAATTTATTTGGTGATTAATTCGAAGCAGAATTACTTAAAGCAAAATTTCCTGTATATTTTTTCTTTGATCTACTAATCTTTTTCTTTATGTGTTACAACAAAAAAATAATAATTCTATGTTGACAGCATAGTGCAAGTATTACTTGATAAATTAATTGGAGTTTGATCAAAGTCATGTACTACGTTTACACGGCCCGATTTACGCCCAAGTTATAACATCGATGTACTATCCGATCCAAAATTTGTCTTCTTTTAATCATTTTGTCTTTTTTTAATGATCATTTAAATATGAGCCTCTTTTGATACTTAAACCACAATTTCTAGAGAGTATACGTATATTAAAAGAGATTGAAAAAAAATATTTAGAATATCAAAATAGACTCGTATTTAAATAATCATTATGATCAAAAAAAGAAAAAGGTAAAACTGACGTTTAGGGGAGGCAGCCCCGATGACCTTGACCTTAACATATGTTGTCAAGGTCATCACCCTGAGTGACCTTCAGAAGGTTTTAGTCGTCGCTCGTTTTTTATTAAAAAAAAAAGTTTGAAAAATCTAGCAGTTATTTTGAGTATTGAGAGGCATAAACGACTAATATTACGTTTTTTCTTTAAAGCAAAGAATACTTTATTTCGGCCTTCGCCCCCTCTCCCGCATCCACACCGGAAGGGTGGGTGGACTCTGCTTTATCCGCATACAACTTTTGCGAGGTCCATCCTCCCTACGCCGGTGTGGGTGCAAGGGGGGGCCGAAGGCCGAAATAAAGTATTCTCTGCTTTAACAAAGACTTCAATTTATCATCAATTTACTGCTTTAAATGTTGTGTTTTGGTAAAGCAGCGACTTTCTCGCGAAATAAAATATTCTCTGCTTTAAAAAAAAACGTAATATTAGTCGTTTATGCCTCTCAATACTCAAAATAACTGCTAGATTTTTTAAACTTTTTTTGTTAATAACTTTTTAATAAAAAACGAGCGACGGCTAAAATCTTTCAGCAATAACCATTTTTAATAAAGTCTGATACTTGGGACATATTATTTCACAGCGAACGACTTTCATTTCACATAAGAAATTCCATAAAGACTCAAAATTATAAGTCATATTAATAAATTCGTGCAAACGCATCTTCAAACCTCGCGAATTTGTCTTGAAATTATTTAAGCCACTAGCTGCTTACACGATACACTGCCTACGAGTAGTGATACCAAGTGACATACCAGTAAGAATGTCTAACATATTTGACACAAGAAATCAAAACAGAACAGTACGTTCGGAAATGTGATGAATATTTGTATATAATACATATATACCACGTACTGACTTCTTAAATATACATACGGTGTCGGAAAAGTATGTTTTACTTATAAAAGTTACTTTGTTAATAACTTTTATTTCTGTTCACGTATGTACTTCAGTACATTATTTTTAGTATATAATGGACTCCATCAATTTATTTATCATCCATCAATTTAGTAAAGCGAAAGATTTGAGCAATATTTCGACAGAATACGAACCTTACGTAGAGGTCTTTGCTAATTTTCTCAATTTAGTAGAAATTTTTTGTTAATATCTTAACAAACGCAAACCTAGATCCACCTTTATTGCTTTTCAATATTTAAAATAACTGTTATATTTCCTAAACTTTTTTTGTTAATAACTTTTTAATAAAAAACGAGCTACGGCTAAAACCTTCTGAAGGTCACTCAAGAGTGACCTTGACAACATATGTCAAGGTCAAGGTCATCGAGGCTGTCTCCTCTAAACGTCAGTTTTACCAAGAAAAATTTTGGATCGGATAGTACATCGATGTTATATGAGGGTAGCTTGATACGTTTGGTAAAAAAGCAAGTAAAACACATTTTTGGGAAAAAATTCAATTTTTTTCAACATAGTCTCTGAGAGCTACACACTTGGTCCAGCGATTTTCCAATTTTTTCATCCCGTTTGAAAAATAGATTTTGTCAAACTGCAAAACAGTCGTTGACGGCGGCGATGGCATCCTGATTTGACGAAAATTTCTTTCCACCGAGCTAAATTTTTAATTTCGGGAACAGGAAGAAGTCTTGGCCACGTGCGACTTCTTCCTGTTCCAGAAATTAAAAATTTAGCTCGGTGGAAAGAAATTTTCGTCAAATCAGGATGCCATCGCCGCCGTCAACGACTGTTTTGCAGTTTGACAAAACCTATTTTTCAGACGGGATGAAAAAATTGGAAAATCGCTGGACTAAGTGTGTAGCCCTCAAAGGAGACTATGTTGAAAAATAAAATTAATTTTTTCCAAAAAAATGTGTTTTATTTGCTTTTTTACCAAACTTATCAAACTACCTTCGTAACTTCGGCGTGTAAATCGGGGCGTGTAAACGTAGTAAGTATGAGACTTCTTTGGATGTTCCTTTTTTCAGCCGCTTGACAATCCGATTTCTTCCGCGATGACGTGGGATCTTGGGCATAATTTTGCATTGTGCATATTACGCATCGGTTGCATTTGATTCGTGAGGTCGTTGAATGATCAAAGACACCCTTTAGACTCGATACATGGGTATATATGGAACGTTTGAGAGTCGGGTATTTCCAAATACAAACGTAAACGTACCCTTTTTTTATTACGAAACACTTTAAAATCCATAATCCTTGCTATTTTCTCCGGCAATCGTGCATGAATAACAAAAACATGAAAAGAACGTAACAAATCGAAACGTCGCACTAACGTCTCTCGTTTTCTAGCCTCCGAGATTTCAGCTTCTAAAATTCGCGAAGATTAGAGACTCGTAAATGTAACAAAAATATTTTTGAAGTGTGATTAATATACATCGACTTATTATAAACTTACAAAATGATTACTCTGCTTATGAAGAAGCTCAGATGCATCACACTCGAGGTTGTACAAAATTCATATGGAATGTTTACAAATTACTACTATTTTTAGGAGAGATAGTTATATCGATGCTGTTTACACGTTATTCTCGTTTACATTTACGAAATTTTAAGAGAAACCAACATGTGGATATTTAAATACTGAGAAATTTGTCGCGAACATTTAAATGATCCGATAAGATGCCATAACAAAACAAATCAATCTTTTAAGATAATAGAAATATAATGCATTGACACAATATATTAATGCAATTTCATCACTCTATTTGAAGTAAATATATTGCATTGTCTCTTATGATTAACCCTCTAGTGCCCTTCCGGAAGATTAAAAATGTTTAACATATAAAAGTATAGGATAAAATATATGAAAAATTTGCATACTTTAAAAATCTAAAGATCTAGAAAAGAAGTTTTCGCGTCAAATTTTTAAACTTTCAATAATTGACGAGCAAACATAAAAAATGAAAAAAATAAAATTCACACCGTGACACCAAAAGTTACATCAATAGAGAGTTAATATGAACATGTCCATTTCTATATTAAAAATATCCGACATGTATCCCATTAAGTTGTACATTATTGTGTGTTTTGATATTAATCCCCATATATTTATGGTCTCGCATCAAGAACACAGTTTTGCACCCAAGGGTTGTGGCTTTGCTGTACGTTCCAGTCTTTTCTGCTGCTGTTCTATTAACCGGTGCTCTCGCTCTCTCCTTCTTTGCTCTCGCAACACTTTGGTAGGATCATTAAAGTCGTCCATAGCATCCACTTCCCAACCGGCGGTATTTTCCTCCCATTCTACTAATTCATTCTAGACAAATAAGAGGAATATAAGTCTAGAAGTTACTGTAGAGTTACAAGTTTGCTTTCAAATACAGGCTTACCGTCGGAACAGGATCCATGGCCGTGAATTTTGCAGCGTTATGAGACGAACCGTCCGCATGCTTATCCTTTACTAGAATCTTTGTCTGTCTAGTGATTTTTGGAGTCATATCCTATACAAGATCCAAAAGTAAAAATCTTTAGTGTTCTTATTAAAGTGACTGTTTTGGACTTAATTTTAAAGTTACCTGAAAAAAGTTAAGCTGTTCTTCAGTGGGCGTTTCAGGCTTAATCACTTGTTGTCGATACTGCTCTATCTTCGCTTGTACCGTGTTAACTGGTTTGTCTGGTATAACGACAACTGGATTTTCTTCCCACTTATCCCACTGCTCCAATTCCTTAAATAAGCATACTTGATAAGCTTTACAATTATTATAAAATTCAGACACATAAGCAGCAATATGTCCTCGATTTTAGTATAATTCATGAAGACAGTATAAAGACACTACAAAAGATATTATACTTTTTTCAGCTTGCTTTAACATTCCAAGGTATTACGATATTTTTACCAATATCAAAAAGAATATATTTATAAAATATATTTATATAAACTGTATAAATAGATTCTTGCAACATCATTATTCTCAAATATTTTACATAGATTTGCACGACTGACAAGTACCGTTGAGTTGGTTAGAACGTTCGGCACCACGCCGACGGTGGACAGGGGCACGGAGTCGCAGGACGATTGTCTTCGACGTCGGAGGCAGCACATCGCGCGCTTAAATATCCCGAAAAGCAGCACGAGCAGGGCCTTGAGCCGATTCATCAAAAACTCCACAGCCATTTTCGGCTCGGACAGAGAGTTAACCTCTCCTCCGGAGCCGGAAGACGGATGTTTACGCGGTTATCGGGCACGGACGCGGAATCGTCGATCCATCTTGCGAGTCAAGTCGATTCACCCTCACATCGTCTCACGTTCCTCTCGCACGGGATATAATTTTATCAGTAAATCGGAAAAGGCTCAGGCCTACCTAGGACGTACATAACCTATACGCCCCAGAGTAGTCTCTCTCTCTTAGGGCGGTATTCATAAGCATTGTTCGTTTTGTCTCTTGAGAGCTGCTCGGAGTCGCTCCAATACACTCCAATTGGTTGGTGCCACCGGAATGTCACCGGAATGACCGGAATCAACGTATTGGAATGCATTGGAGCGACTCCGAGCAGCTCTCAAGGGAACAAAACGAACAATGCTATAGTCCGTTCATAGGTTTGTTCGCGTCGCCATGCCCAACATGCTGCTACTCACTCCAATACACTCTAGTTGGCGTCACCGGAATGACCGGAATCAACGTATCGGAGTGCATTGGAGTAAATAGGAGCATGTTGGGGCAGATGACGCGAACAAACCTCTTATTTCAAGACCGTCTTAAGTAATGTCTTAGGCCCAGTTCAAATATGGTTAGTTAACTTAACTAGTAGTTATTCCATTGGAATTGACCAATCGCATTTGTTAATTATGCTTAACGACAAATGCGATTGGTCAATTCCAATGGAATAACTACTAGTTAAG
>NJRP01000010.1:2247756-2266372 GCA_003063835.1 Aphaenogaster floridana | reverse complement strand
CACCCAAACTTTGTTACGATACACGTATCCGAGTGTAATCAAATGCCTATTAACGGAAGTACGAGATGCGTGGACTATATTTGCGATGTCCTGTGACGTGTATCGTGGATTATTTTTAATTAACGTTACGATTTGGTCAACATCAACTGTAAACTTGCCGCGTTCTCGGTCTTCCAGACCAAAATTGCCACTTCTGAACCGAACGAACCATCTACGAACAGTACACTCAGCTACGGCACCAACTCCATAAACGTCACATATCTTTCGTGCTGTTTCTGCAGCGTTTATTCCTTGCTGGAAATAAAGACGCATTAATTCACGAAGACGAATATGTTCTTCCATTTTCAGTTTTAACTAACGTAAACACACTTAAAATTCGCAACCAACACCAATCACATAGAAAGACGCATTGTAATGTCACCTTTCAAAATATGTACATATATGTCATATTTTTCAGCCATGTGTGACACGAACTCACGTGTTCAAACGCCACCTATTGAAAACGCTAAGAACTCTTGTTCCAACCCAATACATGACGATAAGTCAGCCCTCTTATTTCTTAAAAATTAAATTTAATAATAATTTCTTTGTAATTGATTTCTTGATGATTAGAAAACAAAAGTGTTCGCCGTCTGAGAATTGATCATATATGAGTATTTGATATCTAATTCTATTGTTAGCTATATATGCTAACTATATAATTCTAGCAAGCTTTTCGCACGAATCTTCACAAGCTTATTCAAGTAGGCGGCTTTGTGGACGAGCGGATCCCTGGACAGGCCGTCGGCAAATGAGACGAGACCGTGAGGAAAATTATGCTGCGACAGCCAGGAAACTACTGTCTGCTGTTGCATATCAGGTTTCGCGGTAATATAAATAATGAGGTAATCCAGTTCCTGCCAATGCCTACAAGAAATAATAAAAAAGAATTTTACTTTTCAACGTCTGCTTATATGTATATCTTTATGCTAAAGAAGAATGAGCACCTTATGTATGTTTAGCAAAAAGAACTTCATGATTAAAACAAGAAAAATATGAAGCAAAAATAATTTTACAAATTTTGACTTTTCAACATTTTTACATTACACAGGTAAAGAGTTAAACATAATTATCAAATCCTGGCTGAGGTAATATTTTTCGCAATAAATTTCTAACAGTTTTCGTGATTGTAGGGTGTTGGGGAAGGGGGGAGAATATAATAGATGCTTTAGCATTTATTAATATTAAATTTGTTACACAATCCGTATGGTTGATACGTAGTAATTAATAGAATTCCATCTCTTGCCAGTCGGGTCGACTTACAATTTATTACATATGTTTATTACTACTGGCGATTTGGAAAATTAAAATTAAAGATAATTAGCAAAATTTGTTCTTTATAACACGTTATCTCACAACATCGATGGCACCAGACCAGACTTTCGGATCTTTACCACTCATCGACCTACTGGCGGCAAAAGAACGGTCTATGCTAAAAACCACGCATTCAGTTTTGGGCGGTATTACAGCCATGAAAAAATCTACAGATACAGGTATGATCTCTCTTGGAACGCAAACGCGCATGCATTCAGATTAGATATTTAATTTCCTTCGTATTAAATAAAAAGGTTGTACTAATTTATATTGATTACATTCCTAATTGTTCTCATTTATTTATCTATACTTTAAGTTTTATTCATAGTAACTTTCATTCATACAACGTGAAATATTAATTTAAATCCTGCTTGTTTAGTGCATTAATTATAATTAATTCTAATTATTGGTACAACTTTAAACCATATACATTATAAGTTGCATTAATATCTATTTAAATTTTAAAGACGAAAAAATATTACCTTACAACCATCTTTACTGAATAAAGTCCGTAACCTAGCGCTTTGTCATGTAGTATTTTGTAAATTATTCTACCATTCTTGTCAGTTATCTCGGTAGAGAAGTACGTTCATTCGCCTGCCAATGCGTTTTTCATAATATGGATATCAACTTTCTCATCTGCGACGGAATGACAAATATTTTCCATCTTTTACTCAATAGCATATTTTTATGTAGAAAGAAAACGCGACTGCGATAGATTCGTTTCAACATATAATTATTATCAATAATAAATAATAAATTTAGCAAAGATTAAATACTACATTGTGATATTGATTAAATAGATCACTTGCCAGAAAGATTAGTTTTAGAAAAGTTCTTTTCTTAATATATTTTATGTATACCTACCTGTTAAAGTTATCATATCAATAGGACTGTACATAAACCTAGCGACTAATACTTGTGGTGCACCTTCCCTCACTATGACATCATTCGCTCCGTGATTGGCAGCAACATTCTGAAATGTCAATAGTTATATAACAAAAAACTACTTTAAAATAACAGCTAATATTAAATATTAAATTTAAGTTAATAAAGAAATGAACCTTAAGTTTAACGGAAGTACGCTGTTTATCCCATTTTTCTCTGGGTTGGACGGAAGCAAGTGAGATCTTTTTTCTCGTTGCCGAGCAATAGCAAATCGTAGCTTTAATTTTTCTTAACAAAATAATTATATCACAAAATTGCGATACCTAACTCAACCCCAGTGATATGTATTTTGCAAAAAAATGTTTGAAATCTTTAAATTGCGCCAATTACAAAGAGAATATATGATTAGAATTTTATAACATAAAAAATTTTTAAATCTAACAAGAATTAACTTTTTAAGGCCCAGAGTACATAATTATGTACATTCAGTTTGAGTTTTTCCCAAATGTTTTGTATTGATAAAGTAACGTTTCTGTCGATATAATACTCTTGATCCGTTTTATATGGAGCTAGATTCTCTATCTCAATTCCTAAAACAATGGTGTTCCTGCTAAACAAGACACTATTGTGATTATTGATCGTAAATTTTACTCAAACGGAATCGATGCCTGGGCCTTAAAGGGTTAAAGAGTTAACAGTACAAAATGAAAAAAATTTAATAAAAATAAAAAATTTTTATGTAAAAGAACTTGGCGCTGCTAGACTTCGAAAAGTTTGTGTTCTATTGTAATCTTAATGTAATATTCAAATTAAATTCTGTATTACTACTTATAAATTGTATTCTGCATTACTACTTATAAATCGTTTTCATTGTTTTCCTTATTCAGTTTAGCAGCGCCAAGTTTTTTTACATAAAAATTTTTTTATTTTAATTAAATTTTTTCATTTTGTACTGTTAACTCTTTTTAATTCTTATAATCATCTATTTATATCTTTAATTCTTGTTAGATTTAAAAATTTTTTATCTTATAAAATTCTAATCATATATTCTGTTTATAATTGGCGCAATTTAAAGATTTCAAACATTTTTTTTTGCAAAATACATATCACTGTGGTTGAGTTAGGTATCGCATTTTTGTTGTAGTATTTACTTGTCACAATATCCGATTATACAAAATATTATTTTATGACTTTATTTTATGTCTACGGTCATTTTATATATGATTATATATCTATAAGAAAATGTATAGAAGAAAATGTTTGAAATAAGCGACAACTTATACCGGTATCGCATATAATGTATTAATGCTAACATCTAACAAGAATATAAAATCGAGAATATAAATACAAGCAGCAATGGGAAAAGCACGGATGTTTGTCCCGATAGACAATATTAAAAAATAAAGCACCCTAACAATGCTGTATAGTGTATACCTATACATCGTTATTAATGCAAAAGCATTGTAGCATCGGGGACGTCTCAAAATTCTGAACTGATGACATGCTGTATTTACTTAGTCTTGGGGGAAGATTTGCTGTTACGTTAGACACGATAAAAATATGGACTTATTGCCGGTGAACTTTTACGTTTTTCGTTTCTGCGGAATATGGAAAGAACATGAGGGTGGCAGCTTAATAGTGCGTTTCATCAGCTTCTGCTATAGGTAGAATAATTATGAGATATATCGCTCATTGCCTACAACAATGACATAATTAAAAAATTATTATTTCTGAGTTGTTTGCAAAAAAAATAGATCTCTGGAATTCTTATTATTGGTTAAACGATATAACTGAGCTTCTAAAACTGAAAAGAGAAAAGATACTTTTGCATTAAAAGTAACATAAGTCAGGATCAGAAAGGATTGCTTTTAAGGATTCATTTTTATAGTAGATGAGAATTCAGTACACTGAATGAAGAGCTGATACTTTTATTCCTCTACAATACTTTTTCTACTGATACTTTTATTCCTCTACAATCAGTTATACCAAAATCGCATTTAAACTGATATTTTAATGATTTTAATGATTCAAAATATTCAAACTCATTTTCTGGAATACTTTGTGTTTTGAATTATGTCGTTGTTGTAGCAAATGAGCGATGTCAAGCAAAAATAGATCCAGTAATTTTGTTAAAAACATTTGATCATTAATGTACTAAAATTGAAAGTATTTGTAAATGTAGTGCTCACATTAATTGAGTGAACTCTTTTTTGGAAACTATATATATGCAATGTCTATTCTTCTTCCCTGTTATGTACGTATGTAATTTTGATAGATATACAATCGTTGCTTTAATATATTACTTCACAATATCTGAGATAATCGAGCTCATACGTATGAGGAACAACGTGGAAGATTTAACGGAAGGTCTATACCTCGCCTTAAATTACATAACTCTGTGCCTAAAATATCTCAATTTTTTGATGCGACAGTGCGAATTACGTGCTTTGTTAAATTGTTTTCGCTCCAAGCTATGCCAGTCAAGGAATTCCGCGGAGATATCGATACTGAAACAGTATGATCACAAAGGTACATTTATTAATTCTGTAATATATGTATTAAATTAAATATATATATATATAAAATCTCCTAATCTTTTTGGAAAGAGAATGGAAAAAGTTATTAATTTAAGCTTTTTATATATTAACACATTATAATTCGTGTGCACTGCATATTTGTGCAATTTATTTAACTTAAGACAAAATTTGTATATATATACATATTTATAATACAATAAATAATTAAATTTTATTTTTTAAATTGATTTTAAAAAGTTAGAACAAACTATTAGTTTAACCATCAAGAAAAAGGAAGCTATTGGCATATATGCAAAAGTTGTCAAATTCCATTACATATTGGTGAATGCTTCCGCAAGTATTACACAAACTTATTAAATTCTTTTTCAATTTATATTTGTTAATGTAATTTGTACAATATCTATATTACACGCACTGAAAAAAATTCATGTATTTTTACATTGAAATTACTTGTTCTCAAAACCGGAAAATTACTTAATTATCACTGTAATTTTTTCCAAAATTTTTAAAGTGAAAATCTATATTAATGGTAAAATCGAGAGTAAAATATAGGTGAAATTGCTATTTCTATACAAAAATTATAAAAATCACTTGTAATTTTATGTGAAATCACTTCTAATCACTAGTAATTTTATGTGAAATTACATATAATCTGCAATTTTTCATGTGGATAGCAATATTGCATGATTATGCTGGGTCGGAAAAAACCCAGCATAATCATGTAATTTCGCACAAATATTTTTTTCAGTATGTATAATATTATATTGTATTATAACATCTAACAAAAAAATTTATAAATGTATAATTCTATTATATAATTTAATGAGAGAAATAAGATATTGTAAATATTTCACTTATTTTGAATTGTATATTAGAGAAATAAACCAAACAATATTATATAGTTATAACTTCTTAAGTTGAAAAGATTTCAAAATTCCATTATTTATTTCAAATTTCGTTCGGTTTTGGAGTTTTTAATGAAATAATAACGAACTGTAATGTGTTAAGAAGAAATAATATATATATTTACAAAAACATACAAACAAATATATGATTATATATGTGTAAAAGTTTTAAAAAATCTGATTAGTTAAAATATGATGAAGCACCTCTGATAAAATTGAATTGTCATAAAAGTTCAATAAATATACTTATAGGCCCATATTCAGAACGTGCTTCTAAAGATGTCAGCGCGCTTTTTTGTCATTTTATCTTTATCGTTCATTAGACGTAAAACAAGGATAGAATGACAAAAAAGCGCGCTAACATCTTTAGAAGCACGTTCTGAATATGGGCCATACTGTATAAATATACGTATATTGCAACACTTATAATTGCGCTTACAATTCACCTAATCAATTATTTTACAAATTCCTGATATGTTGCAAATGAAGCTAAGCAAACTGCCTGTTTCTTCATGTTTATGTGTCAAACAACTGGTCTACTGATACTCATTTTGCCCCTATTGGCTAAGGACGAAAGATCTTTACCGTGTAAAGTGTACGTACCGTATTCTATTACGGCGTTTCTTCCTTACGTATTGACTTATCTTCAGCAAACCGCAGTTTTAATTTACGGAATTATGCTGAACGTCTCCTTCGACTCTCTCGTTTATGGTTTCATTATTCATACCTGTGGGCAGATCGAGCTCCTGTGCTATCGATTGACGGAAACAATCCGATTTCTTCAGGAGAATGACGAAGAGAAGAAACACGGCGCCTTTGAAAATTTCGCTATTGCGGAATGTGTGAAGCATCATATTGCAGTGTATAACATCACACACAGAATACAGTCTTTGTTTGTATGGACTACTACCACTTTGTTCTCTTTCAGCCTCATTATCCTCTGCACCAGCATCTATCAAATGTCCAATGTAAACCAGTTTTTATAGATCTTATAAATATAGCTAGTTATAGTGCAATTCAGTAAAATTGACATTTGTTTAAATAATATACTATTTAAATAATACTACAATTGATGTTTTTATTGCAGAAAGAGCTTTTCAGTCCTGAATTTTTCACTTTCATATCGTACTTAGGATCGATAATGTTCCAAGTATTCACGTATTGCTGGTATGGTAACGAACTCGACTTAAAGGTATAGTTAATATAATAAATTCTGTCTCTTACCACTTAATGATATCTTACGTTTTTGGTATCAAATTATGGTATACTTTCATATAGAATAAAAGTATCGCGCATGCGATTTATGCTAGTGACTGGACAGTAATATCGACCAAACAACGTAGAAATTTATTGATTTTGATGATGATGAGCCAGAAAGGAAATTTACTTTCTTTTCATGGATTTTGCGCATTAATTCTTAGCACTTTTACGTGGGTAAGTATATATAATAATTAGGATTTGAGAAGAGATATAATACATGTAATTTGTTAAATGTTTTGTAATTATTTATGCTTCAAATTTGTGCAGATCATAAAGACGTCCTACTCTGCTTTCAACTTATTGCAACAAGCTTCAAATTAGTACTTTGCGTCTGTTTAGCAAATGTAGTATTACTGTCTTAATCGAATTGACAGCAAATGTATTTTTGTACAGTATTTACTAGTAGATATATACCTTTTTAAAAGCATATCACATTTATTTATAAAAAGTAGAATATAATTTTCTATAAAATATTTTGCTAAATAATTTTTAAAAAATTCTTATGGGACAATGCGTTTTAATGCCAGACATGTCAACTTTTCGTACGTCACTTGTTCTGAAATCCATTTCATAAGACTTAGGATTTGCATGAAATGCATTACCAACTTTTTAAACTGTAAATTGCATAAAATGTATTTTACGAACTGAAAAGTCTTAAATCACTTAGCGTTGATTATAAATTAATAAGACGTAATTAATTAATGTACTGAGCTGGAAAGTTAATTTTTTCAGAGTTTAACAGCTTTTTATTCTTTAAAATTTATTATACACAATTTTGGATTCTTCTTACGCACTTATCTTTTTCTTCTTTTAGAGAGATCCTTTAAAGAAATTTAGAGAAGCAATTTTCTCTTAGCTGTTAGTTGTTTTCCTAGCAAAAATATTGAATCGTGTTTCATCTCTGGAATAAAATTATTTTTCACAATAAAGTTATTTTAAGGATTGTTTTATGACTTTATTTTATATTCACGGTTATTTTATCGTTTCCATATTTATAAGATAATATAGAAGGAAATCTTGTAAATAAGTGACAACTTGCCGATATTGAAGGCTTGCACGACATCTTGTCATCGGGTTACATCATCTATCCAATAGAAATATAAAATCGAATATAAGAGAGTTCGAACAACAATGAAAGAAGTCCATATGTTTTGTTCTGATGGACAGTATTAAAAAATAATGCACTAGCTCTAGCAATACTGTATACTTATCATATACTTATTCTTGCATCGTTATTAATGCAAGAACATTGTCGTCGGGGATGTCTCAGCAGCTCTAAAACAGAGATGACATATTATACTTCGTCATACTATACTTTGTATACTTGTCAAGGGTAGATTCGCTGTTACGTTAGGTACGACGATAAAAATATGGACTTATTGCCGGTGAACTTTTACGTTCTTCGTTTCTGCGGTGTATGGAAAGAACGTAAGGATAGCAACTTGATAGCACGTTTTGTCAGCTTTTGCTACAGGTAGAATAATTATAACGTATATGTTAAGCTAAAATAGATCCAGTAGTTATGCTAAAAACATTTTATCGTTAATATATTAAAATTAAATTATTTGTAAATAGTGCTTATTAATTAGCTGATAAAAATTTTTGGAAATTATATATGCAATGTATATTTTTCTTCCCTTTTACGTATGTAATTTTGATAGATATACAATTGTTGCTTTAATATATCACTTTACGATATCTGAGATGATCGAACTTGTACGTATAAGGAATGACGTAGAGGATGTAACAGAAGGTCTATTCCTCGTCTTAACTTACATGAGTCTGTGCCTAAAGTGTTTTAACATTTTGGTGCGACAATGCCAATTACGTTCTTTGCTAGATTGCTTTCGCGCCAAGCTATGTCAGCCAAAAAATTCAGCAGAGGAATCGATACTGAGACGACACGATCTCAAAGGTACTTTTATTATTCTTAAAAGGAATATTAAGAAACTAAAGAACATTCGAGAATTTCACAGCTGAAATATAAAATATTAATAACTAAAATCTTTTGTTCAGAAAAAATAATATGCTTGTGAATATGCATATAAATATTCATATACGTTTATGCACGGAGAAAAAAGATTTGCTGACATAGCTATATAACCATTTTTTGTTATATAACAATTTTAATTATTATATATGGACAGTAAAAACACTTATTAAGAAGAATAATTTTATTTACTGAAATAGCTTTGTTAGATCTGCGAGTTATGTCGCTCCAATAACAAATTTACTTTATTCCTTCTTTTTCTATTTTTTAATTTTTCTTTATTCTCATACCGACGTTCTACTAACGACAATTTTGCAAAAGAAAATTGCGGTTGTTACGGAATAAACTATTTGCTTTAACAACAAAATAACGTTTTTACATAAGGAAAATTTTTATTTACTAACAAATTTTTCAATTTTGCAAATCAGGTCTTGCTGTAACATCAAATGATTGGTTATTATAACAAAATTTGTTTACTCTTATATAAAATATGCAATAGCAAGATTTTGTTGCAATAGCTAAATTATTTTTCTCTATGTGCTTGTCTAGTCTTGTTTTTTGGTTAATTACTTACGATGAAAAATTATTGGTAAAATTGTTTCCTTATAGAATAAATATATACTTATAATCCCTACATCTCATAGAACCTAATTATTTTGCAAACTCCATTTCACCGTGATGTATTATAAATGAAGCTAAGAGGATCGCCTGTGCCTTCATGATCATTTCGCAAATGACGGGTTTACTGGTCCTCATTGTACCTCTGATGACTCAGAACGGAAGGCAGTTACCGTTGAAGATGTACGTACCGTACTCCATGGTGGAGTTACTTCCTTACCTGTTGACCTATCTTGAGCAAGTTGGAGCTGTATTTTACGGGGTATTACTGAACGTCGCTCTCGACTCCCTCGTTTATGGTCTCATTATTCATACCTGCGGGCAGATCGAGCTGCTGTGCTATCGATTGTCGGAAACGTTCCGATTTCTTCAGGAGAATAACAAAGAGAAGAAATACGGCGCCATTGAGAAATTCGCCATCGCGGAATGCGTGAGGCATCATATTTTGGTGTGCAACGTTACATACAGGATACAATCGCTATTTATGTGGATTATAGCCATTTTGTTCTTCTTCAGCCTTATCACTCTTTGTAGCAGCATTTATCAGATGTCTAATGTATAAAAATCGATTTAAGATATGATTCAATAGAATTGATATTAGCTAATGTAAACAATGTTGCAATCAATAATTTTATTGCAGAAAGAACTCTTCAGTGTGGAATTTTTCGCTTTTATGCTATACTTAGGATCAATGTTGTTTCAAGTATTCTCATATTGCTGGTATGGCAACGAGCTCGATTTAAAGGTATCGCTGATAATAAACCTTCAGACTATTTTACTTTTGGTTAATATTTTAAATCTGTGTTGTCAAGTTAAATATTTTTTTTTTGTTCAGAATAAAAGTATCGCATATGCTATTTATGCTAGTGACTGGACAGTAATATCGGCTAAGCAACGCAAAAGCTTGTCGTTTATAATGATGATAAGCCAGAGAGGAAAAATGATTTCTTTTTATGGAGTTTGTTCGTTAGTTCTTAGCACTTTCACGTGGGTAAGTATACTAAACGCATATAAAAATTAAAATTTTCAAAAATATACTATATATAATTTTTACAGTGCATGCAAATATAATAAAATATTGTATATACAAATAAATTATTTTTTATTTTTCTATTTGTACAGATTTTAAAGACGTCCTATTCTGCTTTCAATTTGCTGCAACAAGCTTTGATTTAATTTCTTCGCATCTATTCTTCAACAACTGTATTATCATTCTAATCAAATTAACATCAAATGTATTTTCATACTATATTTATCTCTAGAATTTTATAGATATTTTTCTATATACAGACTTGTTTTGTATAAACCATTCTCCAATCATATCCTGTGTGTTTTATGACAAAAATAAAATAAAACTTCCTGTTAAATATTTTGAGGAGTAATTCAAAATGATGTACAAATCCGAAAACATACTTGCAATTTATTCTGTGCGTTTCTGCAGATTTACTTATTATATTCTCCTTACAAAATTTCCAGCTGCTCGTCAGTTTTCCTGACAGGCGAACGATGTTTGCAAAGAGAACCTTTCATATACATCAATAGTAGTAATACTTTAATATCCCTCACTCTCAATAATTCCTTCATACATTCGACAGCGCATACATTATACTCAAGTTTATAATTTAAAAAATAACAACTAGTTATATTATCGGAGACATCTGATAAACATATGAAAATGAAATATAGAGAAGAAAATGTAGCGGGGAAAGAAAATCAATGAATTTTTTCGCTGCCCGACGACATTAAATGTTAAAGAACGCTTAGAACGTTTCAGCGATCATTACTAATTCACGAGAACGGACGTTGACAATGTCTGGAAAGTCTCGTTATATTTTTCTTATAAGCTTTATATTTTCAAAGTACAGCGAGGCATGACAAGAGGGAGACCATCCACCGGAGCGGCTGTCCCGGAATTATGGATATATTGCCATTAAACTTCCGGGTTCTCTGGTTCTGCGGTGCATGGAGCGAAGAAAAAGATAACAATCTTTTTGTTCGCTTCTTAAGTTTCTGCTACAGGTACGACATTAAACACATGATACTTTTCTATCTATATCTTATCTCTATTATGGATATAAGCTATAGTATGTACTGCATATTTGACTGTCCCACACAGTTAATTTTTCTTTTACTCCTTTTCTTGGAAAATTTATTTGTTAATGAGATTTTTATTGCCAGAAATCATTTAGCTATACAGCTACAATATTGAGTATAAAAGATTTACAATTTGATTACATTATCTAACTGCATGGAAAATCTGTTGCTACTTAACTTCTACTTACGAATAGTCAATTTTGTTTCACTTAAGATTCACGATCAGACATCGTTAGATACAGTTCTGTCCAATTAAATGATTAAATAAAATTATTAAGATATTAAGACATTGTGAAACTTTTAGATATGCCATTGTTATTTTAATATACGAGTTTACAATATCGGAAGTAATCGAGCTTGTAAGGACACACGACCATATCGAAGATATAACCGAAGGACTCTTCCTAGCGTTAACTTATGTAGCTTTATGCTTTAAATACGGAAACTTTTTAACGCGACAAAACGAAATATCCATGTTGTTGGATTGTTTTCGAAGAGAAACGTGTCAGCCAAGGAATTCCGAAGAAAGGATGATCCTCATTAAGTACGATCGCAAAGGTACTCAATCAGTAATTGTCATTCTGAAAAAAATATTGCAAATAATAAGTTTTAATATTTCTTTAAAGCTGAAATTATTAATAATAAAGTTCTTATTATACTTTTGCTACAGCAATGCAATTATATCAAGATTTTGATAGATAATAAAGTACACGATAAATTTTAATAAAAAATGTATTGGAATTAATCAAATTCGAAATAAATATTTCTTAATATGTTCCAACGATATTTATTATATCAAAACGTAACTTCATTTTTCTTACTCTTCTCTACAATATACTTTTTCTAAGAATATATATTTAAGTACAATACAAACTTTTAAATACATATTTTTAATATTTATGTTTATCGCAGCCAAGTGGTGTGTCAGGACTTTCATGAGTATATCTCAAGCTACTTGCATAGCTCTCGTGCTCGCTCCTATCGTGGGGCCCCAGAATACCGACAGACCCCTGCCGTTCAAGACATATCTACCGTACTCGATATCCGGCTTATACGAGTATTTGGCGACCTACCTTCAGCACGTAGGCGCAATATTTTACGGGGTACTGCTGAACGTCTCGTTCGACTCCCTCGTCTACGGCTTCACCCTTCACGTTTGCGGGCAGATCGAGCTGCTGTGCTATCGTCTCTCGAAGATCTTCAAGGATCACGCCGAGCAGTACCGACTCGATTCGAGCAAAGGCGCGATGATCAGCGAGTGCGTGAGACATCACTTATACGTACACGAGATCGTGCGCAGGATACAGTCGTTGTTTGTGTGGACCGTGACGATTTTATTCATTTTCAGCATGGTCACTTTGTGCACCAGTATTTTCCAAATGTCCAAGGTCACGTAAATTGAAATCCTAACGATGATCCTTATGATTAATTCCTTACAATTCAATCGGCGTCGCAAGTTCTTCTGACATTATTTTAAATATTTTTTTATATAGCAGATAGCAAATTGTCAATATAAAAGCGTTGCTGAACATCTAATTCGAAATGCTTGTCGCGGTACCGCGCGAATATACTGAACTAAATTTTCTTCGCAGAAAAAAATTCTCAGCGTCGGATTTCTCTCGTTGATTCTATACCTCGGCAGCATGTTGTTTCAAGTGTTTTTCTACTGCTGGTACGGAAACGAGCTGCAATTGAAGGTGATCGAAAATAATGAGTGACAGTTTATTAAATTAAAGTCTATTTCGGTCGATCTGTAATTTACGATGGAATCTGAAATACTATGTATGAAATATGAATTGTATATGTAAAACACGTTTCATTTTTTTAAATTTATTAATAATTTTATGCCGAATTATAGATCGTCTCAAACGGACTTACCATAAACGGTGAAGATATCTTTTGTCATGTGTATGTCTAGAGCAGGGGCATCGGCGACGCTATTTATTCGAGTAATTGGACGACCGCCACGACGCGAGATCGTAGAAGTCTGCTGTTTGTGATGGCCATTAGTCAGAAGGGATTGAAGCTGTCTTATTACGGAATTTTCAACTTGGCCCTCGACACTTTCACTTGGGTAAATCGACGATGGTGCACTTGCACTACATATCTGACCTAGCAACAGTAACAAAACAATAGTCGACGATCTTTCCTTTTACAGATATTGAAAACGTCATACTCTGCCTTCAATGTTCTACAACAGACGTCGATGTGACTAGATCTCAATTATAGAAACAATAACGGATTGTATAGAAATATATGTATTTTTTTACATCCGTGTATTTCAGACATACATAAAAACTCTTTAAAGTAAAATTGTCTCTAAATTATTGATTATTCTTTACTGAGCAGTGTTCCAAATGACAATCTTCTACATGTATTAAAATATCTGATTGGTTTTCATTATCTATAACAATATTATGATAATATTACTGAATTAAGCAGTTAATTAGCCTTATCGTAGATTTTAGCAGTGTAATAACAGTGTTAAAATATTTTTAATAATATCTGTAACATTTGTAGAACTTCATACCTCATCATCTGTAGTTTTCGTTCATTACTGGTTTACTTCGTGAATACTGGTGTTGGGTATATTTTATTTGTTGTATATATATTTTTATAGCATTATTTGATGCTTTACAACAGAAATTTGTCTGTTGAATTATTCACGCATTAATATGTGCTAATCGAGAGACTCCATGGAGATATGTATAATAGTGGCAAATAGTTAAGAAGATAATGAGATAATTAATTAAATAGGCTAACAAAGAATAGGCTGTCTAAAAAATTCGTTTTGCACAATTAATCAATTGATGTAATTATCACTACGATTGATTAAATTCACAACTTGATAAAACTTATTTTCAATGCATTATACCTCTTATTTCAACACAAGCGATTTTTTAATAAACTAAATTGAAATCTTGACAGATAAAAAACACTCTTTCTTTTTTGATAATATCATACTCGACTGGTTTGTGATTGCGCCGTTTTTGGCATTATGCAAAAGAAAGAAGAACCTATCTGCAACATCGTACGTACTTGTTTCATATCGAAAGCATTTCCATATGTGGCGATGTACCAGCAACAAATTACAGCGCTGTTTTATGCAATAATGTTCAATGTTTTCTTCGATCTGCTCTACTTTGCGAATCAACCTATAGATGGATCGAGTTGCTCTGATGCTGATTAAAAAAGAAAAATATCAGACCAGATTATATAAATGCAAATCGGCACTCACATTGGCAGAACATAAGCATCACAAACGCTACGTATTTTAATGATTAAGAATTGGTCACGGCGCAAAAGCATAAGTCCTTGAGACTCATTGGTAAGCAGCCAGAAAGGATTAATGTTTTCCTACCACGGAATATTTGCGGTATCTCGGTACACTTTTACCTTGGGTGAGTGAACTCGGGAACAAACATATTTACGCGTACGGCAAAGCTTATACGATATAACTGATTTCAATATTACAAGATATCTTACATATTATATTGACGAATTTATTGTTGTTGCTGCAATTTTTTAAATATTTATATTATTATTAAAAAATCAAATTTGCTATAAAAAGAAATTATGTAAAGTATTTAATATTATATTGATGTAAATCCAATTCTGTTTTCCCAGATTTTCAAGATGTCTCACTCTCACAGTTTTTAATCCTCTGCAGCAACGTCAAATTAACATGATACATCATATGTATATTATACATATTATTAAAAAATGTTAAATTTAAGTTTGTACGTATAGGTCTATATTTTATATAAGATGCAATATATGACATATTTAGTGCTTTTTCTAAAAAAAATCCAACTTTATGATATCAGATTTTCGAATAATTATTTGTTATATTAAATAAGGTACACATAAACACAACATTAACTTATTGTTAAAATTAATTTGCATGGAGAAAAGTTATATAATTATTCGGCCAGTTCTCTTGTGAAAACATCTTATCGTTTTACTTCTAAACACAATTTATCATTTACGTAGTTCTAGTCTCTATACCTTTCGCCAGTTCAATACTATTTCCTGCATCTCTATTTTCCTGCGGATATTTAATAGCATAACAGAACAGTTGTATAACAAACTCGTTTTTCGCGAGACACGCAATGTTTTTATGTTAAAAATGTGCTATATGAAAACGAATTTTTTTCTTCGGTGAACGAAAGCGATGTCGAGGAAGGCCTCCGATGAGAGACCGATACAGACTCGATCGTATTAAAATTTAACGTGCGCTTGACAACGTTGTACGGTATTACTAATGCATCCTGTAATGATGGAATGTTGTCGGAAATTTTACTACCTCGATAGAAAGAAAGAAACGAACTTATACATTATTAAAAAGGCGAAGGAGATTTCCCGACGACTGAAACGGGACAAGAATAAAGCCGGCAATTACATGAATGATATGAAAGATATGGACATTCTACCGACAAACTTTAAGGTTCTGCGTTTTTGCGGCGCATGGAAAGAGCGGGAGGACGACAACATGTGCGTCGGAATTTTGCGATTTTGTTACAGGTATATCATACACACGAAGCAGTTATACTAAAATATACCATGCGGCAAAAATAATATGTGATATACAAAGGGTCTCATTATTCTCGTATTGTTTTATGAATTTTGTCATATCCATATGAGCCCTTCTCCTCGTTAAGTTATTCATAGATAATTTAAAGCAATGCTATCTACAGATACGCGATTTTTCTCTTGATATACGGGTTTACGATACTCGACGTGATAGAGGTGATTCGCACGCGGGACCACGTTCAGGAATTGACCGAAGGGCTTTTCTTGGGGTTGACTTTCTTTACGCTGTGCGTGAAGTACGCGAACTTTTTGCTACGGGAAAACGAGCTGTCGGATTTGTTGGATTGCCTGCGCATAAAAATGTGCCAGCCGAGAAATTCCACGGAAAAGCTGATAATGGAAGAGCACAGTCGCAGAGGTACTCGAGTAATTCGCAAATATGTTGTATATATATTTTTGACGTAAATGTTACGTATTACGAAATATAATTATGTGTATCAAAGATCATTAATAATCAAGGCAATCAAGAGTAATTGTAAATAATCAACTGTTCAAATATCACTTCTTCGTAACAGCATTGGGTGTTGCTATTGAGTCATACTGCAAGTCGATAAATACTTCGGCATTTATCATTTAACTGATTAATTGCTTAATAATTAATGAATTATGCTAATTAATTAAATATTGTAAATAATAACTCCGACAATTGTAGTTAACATAAAATCTTGTTGAAATATTGTGTTTTCAAGCTTTTCTACCGCTTTTCTGTCATTCAACGTATATGAAGTATCAAAGGTGTTAGATTGCAGAAATGTACAAATAGATATTTTTGATTTCCAAAACATTAAGAATTAATTAAAGTTGTGTATCGACGATGTATGCGCACACGTTTCTGATTTCTTCCTAATCATGCTAGAGAAGAAAGATAGAAGTTTAATTAAATGTCTATTAACTTTAACTAATGTTTACCGGAACGGCGCTTAAATCCAATGTTTATAACAGCCAAGTGGAGCACTATCTCGTTCATGATGATATCGTATATGACCGGGTTAGGCTTCATGGTCACGCCAGTTCTGGGACTATTCAAGGGGGGCGAGCGTGTGCTGCCGTTGAAGTCATACACCCCGTACTCCGTGTCAAATCTACTTCCATACGTAGCTACGTATCTGCAGCAATTTTTGACATTATTCTACGGGATAATACTTAACGTTACATTTGACTGTCTCGTTTACGGCTTCACGATTCAAGCTTGCGCGCAGATCGAGCTGATGTGCTGTCGATTGACGGACAGTTTGAAGAACACAGACGATATTTCTTCCGGCAGGAAGCCGGAAACAAACACCTCGATCGTAGAATGTGTCAGGCATCATTTGCTCGTGAGCATTCTGGTAAAGAAAATACGAGCGTTGTTCATATGGTCGATAATGATCTTCTTCTTCTTCAGTCTACTCATCGTGTGCACCAGTATCTTCCTATTATCAAAGGTATCGCAAGAGAGATATTTTATTTATTCCCGATGATGCGTATATTTATTTCTTGCAGAAGAAACAGTTCAGCTTTGAGTTTCTTTCAATGCTCTTGTATCTGAGCGGTATTCTGCTTCAACTGTTCTACTACTGCTGGTACGGAAACGAGCTTGAGTTGAAGGTAAATAAGCGTAACGTTAAAAATAATATATAGGTAAAGCATAGCATTTTAAAGGAAACGTCTAAATAAGAAACAGAAAGTTTCATGATTCGAAGAAACGGTACGACGATTGTTCGGACGTTTCCTGGGAAAAGTTAATATTTCCACGCGAAGAAATATTGCGTGGCTGATGAGTTCTTCGCAAATTTCTTTCATAGAGTAAGGGCATCGCGAGCGCTGTTTATTTCAGCGACTGGACAATGGTGACACCGCGAGAACGCAGATCGTTGATGCTCATTATGATTAGTAGCCAAAAAGGAATAATGTTCTCCTATCGCGGAATATTTGCGTTATCTCTTAACACTTTTACTTTGGTAAGTAAATGAAAGTAAGTGTAAAAATTCACGTAAGGAAACGCGGGGCATAACGGAAACGCTAAGGTTTATACAAGTTTACAACGTATTAAAAATAAATAAATGAACTTTGTTTGGCACTAAAATATTTTTTGAAATATCTACTATAAGGAAAATACAAGTTTTACTACAAAAGAATAGTTTGAAGGACAAAATTATTGTTTTTCGAAAACATGAGTTAATCTTAGTATGGATTTTATGCGGGGCATTATGGGATACCTTATGAAATTGTTTATTTCTCAAATATTCATGTTCAAAACTTTTTAGAAATGATTTTTTGCAACACGCAATATATGTAAAAATGTATTATTACACTTTCAATTATAATAATAATTATTACACTTTTCTTATTATAGTATACCTACATTTTTCTCATTAAAATAGAAATAAAAATTATTA
>NJRP01000010.1:2212889-2225859 GCA_003063835.1 Aphaenogaster floridana | reverse complement strand
TTCGGCATTTATCGTTTAATTGATTAATTGCTTAATGATTAATTAATTATGCTAATAATTAATTATATATTGTATAACTCTGACAACTGTAGTCAACATAAAATCTTGTTAAAATATTGTGTTTTAAAGCCTTCCTATCGCTTTCTATCATCCAAGGTACATGAAGTATCAAAGATCTTAGATTTCGGAATTGTAAAAATAGATTTTGATTTCCAAAACATTAAGAATTAGTTAAAGTTAATTATGCAACGACATGTGTGCACACATTTCTGATTTCTTCCTAATCAAGCTAGAGAAGAAAGAAAGAAGATTAATTAAATGACAATTAACTTTAACTGATATTTACCGGAACGGCGCTTAAGTAAAATGTTTATAACAGCGAAGTGGAGCACTATCTCCTTCATGATGGTATCGTATGCGAGCGCAGTAGGCTTCATGATCACGCCAGTTCTGAGACTATTCATGGGGAGCGGGCGTGTGCTGCCGTTGAGGACGTACATGCCGTACTCCGTGTCAAATCTACTTCCATACCTAGCTACGTATCTGCAGCAATTTTTGGCGATGTTTTACGCGATAATGCTTAACGTTTCCTTCGACTCTCTCGTTTACGGCTTCACGATTCAAGCTTGCGCGCAGATCGAGCTAATGTGCTGCCGATTGAAGGACAGTTTGAAGAACACCGGCGATATTTTTTCCTGCAGGAAGCCGGAAACGAACGTCTCAATCGTGGAATGTGTCAAGCATCATTTGCTCGTGAGCATTCTGGTAAAGAAGATACGAGCGTTGTTCATATGGACGGTAATGATCTTCTTCTTCTTCAGTCTGATCATCGTGTGCACCAGTATCTTCCTGTTATCAAAGGTATCGCAAGAAGGACGTTTTATTTACTCTCGACGATGCGTACATTTATTTCTTGCAGAAGAAACTGCTCAGCATTGAGTTTCTTTCAATGCTCGTGTATCTGAGTGATATGCTGCTTCAACTGTTCTACTACTGCTGGTACGGAAACGAGCTTGAGTTGAAGGTAAATAAGCGTAACGTTAAAAATGATATACAGGGTTTCCATAAAGTCAGTTGCCACCCCTATATTTCGGAAACGGCTTAAAATTATGAAAAACCGCGGAACACGTGTTTGATCATTTTTAGGGGCTACTTTTTTAAGGAAATTGGGGCGGTTGCTCCCCCAAGGGAGGTCCCAGGGGGATCTTAACTTAAAAATTTTAAATAAAACCCCCTATATTGTAGTATATCATTTGAAAGAGCATAAAAAAAGAAATTTTTTGGCATAAAGCGGAGGTTAATACGTAGACCCGTTCGGGAGTTACTTAGGGTCAAAGATTGACTTTTTCGAACTTTGATCCAAAATAACTCCCGAACGGATCAACGTATCGACCTCTGGTTTGCGCTAGAAATTTTCTTTTTTTATGCTCTTTCAAATAATATACTACAATATAGGAGATTCTATTTAAAATTTTTAAGTTGAGATCCCCTGGGCCCCCTCTTGGGGAAGCAACCTCCTCAACTTCCTTAAAAGAGTAGCTCCTCGAAATGATCGAACACGTGTTTTGCGGTTCTTCATAATTTGAGCCGTTTCCAAAATATGGGGGTGGCAACTGACTTTATGGAAACCCTGTATCGACGAAGCTTAGCATTTTAAAGGAAACATCTAGATAAAAAACAAAGTTTGAATAGTTTCATGATTCGAAGAAATGGCTTGCGACGATTGTTCGGACGTTTCCCGGGAAGAGTTAATACCTCGGCGCGAAGAAATATTACGTCGGTGGCTGATGAGTTCTTTCTAATTTCTTTCATAGAGTAAAGGCATCGCGAGCGCTGTTTATTTCAGCGACTGGACAATGGTGACGCCGCGAGAACGCAGATCGCTGATGCTCATTATGATAAGTAGCCAAAAAGGAATAATGTTCTCCTATCACGGAATATTTGCGTTATCTCTTAACACTTTTACTTTGGTAAGTAAATGAAAGTAAGTGTAAAAATTCACGTATATTACGTGTATTGCGAGATTCGTGTTTGAAGTATAAAAATTATTGCAATTATCTACGCATTCGAGTTACAGCAGAAGCTAATTGCACAGATTAAAATGAATATAAATAGATATCTTTTAGATGTTTCGCAATAATGCAAAACCTTATTTCCGTAGATATGCAGGACTTCTTACTCTGCTTATAATCTCCTGCAGGGGGCATCAAATTAATAGACTGTCGCATTATATATAATGAAAGAATAGCATTTATTTTGTTGTGTAGTTCTTATTTCTTATTGTATAAAACGTAAGATACGGCGCAGTCTTTTTGCAAATGATTTACCATTACGATAACAGGTTTTTTCACAGTAAGCGTAATCTATTGGATGCATATTACAAATATTTGCACGCGATACATCGTCAGATGCATCGTTAAAGAACGTAATGAGATAGTAGTGATTTATATACAATATATAATTCTAATCCTATAAGATAAAATGCAGTTCAGTAAAATTGATACACAATTTGATGATATTTCACTAAAAATGTGGAAGGACTCAAGGTGTTCTAAAACCGAAAGAAATATTGTCTAGAAATATTCTGAAAATATTCTCGGATTATATGGCACCGTTCTGTTGTTCTGTCTTGCCGATATCATTTACGCGAAAGAGTTAGATAGTTACTCTTTTCGCATCTATTACTCAGATCCGCCATCATTAGGCTAATTGGACATGTTTGGCTATTTTGGCCACAAAGGCATCTCACTTGACCTGCCATCGGCTCAGCGCATTCTGTTTCTCTCGTTCGTTCATGCTGCTGTAAATCAGCGAATTCATTGCCAGTTGCTTATGACTCCTGAGATCTGAGTTGGCGCTCATGATATAGAAACCTCGTAAAAATCGTCAGTCCCTGGGCGCCTCAGAGTCCGAGATCATCGTTGGAGACCACCACGGGCGATCCCGATGCGCAGAATGGCTGCGGGATGATTCCGCATGTCCTCCACAAAAGGCAATTTTTGGCGATTGTTTGGTATAGTTTGGTACATATACCAAAGTTGTTATCGGTGGTTGCTATTGGTGCTGGTGAAGTTTGGTACGCTTTGGTTGCTTATACCAGAGTCACGTCAAAAATCGCCTAAAACCGAGAACCTGGTTTGAGATAGGACAAACCGCGATATTTAACTGCTGCGCAAACTTCCATAAGAGTTGGTGTTTCGTTAACGCATATTTGAAGAAACATCGCAAATATCGACGTTTAAAACCAGTCTATTTATTGTATATAGCATACAGACTTTGTATGCAATATCAATTAGGCTGAAATATTTTAGACAAATGCTTGATACATCACAGCTCATTTTTTTTACTAAATTTTGGAATAAAAATTTAGATAAGCGAGACGTTGCAAAAAATTCTAGATATGTGAAAAACGTAATTGCTGTTTGCGTCTGTCTTCTTAATTATTTTTTATCATTATTTTAATTGAAATTTTTTAATCTTTTCGGTATGGTGGACACTCGCCGCGTGACGGTATTAATATCTGTGAGGACCGAGATTGATATCTGTATTGATGATTATGAGAACCGAGAATAACGTGATGCGAGAAATTTATTTATCGCGGAGATCACGGATATCCCCAGTGTAATAAAAATAAAGTTTAGTGATAAAGTTTAAAACATGCAACCACACAAGCCGACATTACATTTTTTATCTTGTCGCATCTCGCTCAATAATTGTCAGCCGTAATTGTCGTCGGGCGTGTTAAAGAACTTGAGTTGCAGAATGTTGTTCTCGTCTCACACGTATACAGTTTCTCGCGATAAGTCAGATTGTTGAACCAATAAGTAGTCATGCGAGGCGATCGCGGATTCATGAGCATGGAGCACACCACCTCTGGACATATCGCGCAGGATCTTGAATACCTGAGATTGTTCAATTTTCAAATTTATCACTTCCATGAAGTTATGCGACGACAGAAAGCTTTTACCGGTGATAAAACTTGGAAATGTGGAAATTCCGTTAAATCAATTATAGAAAAAAATTAGAATTACGCAAAATCGTAATTTTGAGGCATTGTTAATCCATTTTCCTATTAAGGCCCCAATACACGACGCGTGATTCGGCGAACCTCGCGCAGCTTGTGCAAGCTCGTCAATTCGTCTTATTACAAACCTTTATCAAGAGACACGGTAGTGTCTCGCGCCAAGTAAACGCGCAGCGAGACTGCACCATGTCTCTATTGTTCTCACGGCGCGTTAATTCGCGAATCCCGCGCCGCTTGTCGTGCTGTACGAACTTTAGAGAAACTCGTTTGTCATTTAAAAATGTCTAGTCAACGAGAACACATCATTGCTTGTGCAGCAGCTTGCTACGTATTGATGAGTGGTGATTATTTGTTGAAGATGAAAAAACGTAAAAGACGGTGGTGGATGGTATCATTAAATAAAAGTCGGGCTACGTAAGTTTTATATATATTCACTTATATATATATTTATATAAGTAAATATATATAAAACTCACAAACTACAAACTTATTCGAGTCTGTGTGAACGCGTTCACGAGACAAGCGACAAGCGGCAATAGCCTTTCGAAGTCTAGCAGCGCCAAGTTTTTTTACATAAAATTTGTTTTTATTTTAATTAAGGTTTTTTATTTTGTACTGTTAACTCTTTAATTCTTGTCAAATTTAAAATTTTTTAATCTTATAAAATTGTAATATATGTATATATATACTTGGATTTTATTATTTAAAAATTAAAGAAACTACCACAGGGCTTTTATTTTTTAAAAATATTATAAACACACACACACACACACACACACATCCATCTGTGTGAGAGCTCTCTCTTTTAACTAGTGAGCCATTCTCATGTGACTCGACTGCGTGCGCGTGTTTGAGTGTGTGCGCTGGTGCCCTGGCGGTGGGCTCTGTAGACCTCACGGTAGCCAATTTTCCCGGCTCGAGAATCCGGTAATAGGCGTTACATTAGCAAACGGACTTCACATGTTACTCTTTGAAGGGTGCTTTATTAGATGAGCACAAAATTAGCACCTAACTTTTTGGCCATCATATGACCGTCCCTTGTCAGCTAACAATTGGTGTTCTGTTAATATATAGTGTGTTTTTTCAATAAATGTCACGTTGAGGCGTCATATCCGTCGTATTTTTATTAAATTGTCTATATAATTGTGACATGTCCGTCGTAAAAAGCGGATGTTCTAACTCATTCCCACACTATGAATAGTTCACGGTTTCGTGCACAATGATTGATAACGCGTGGCTTCAAACACATTAATAACCGAATGAGAGGTCGCTCAGGAAATGGATACGCTTCTCGACAAATATAATTCGAGGAATCAGATTATTAGAGATGTCGCAGATAATATGCTGTAACATAATTGTCCCCTCAAGGAAAGAGAAGCGAATCCAGTGAGAAATGAGATCGGAAAATAGGTCTGAAAAACGACTATTAGACGTCTATGTTGTCTAATAGACGTCTAATAGTCGTTTTTCCGACCTGTCATTTCTCACTGGGAAAAGAATCTTGAGTAGCCAAAGTTTGTTCCATGAAAGAATTAACGTGATAAAGATGACTCCACAGTTAATTACGTTAAATGAAAATCTTTTTGCATTTTCGTGTCACGAAACTTGCTTTAGAATGACGTTTACGGATCTGTTCCATAAAAAAAGTGTGCAAATTAGGAATTTGCACAGTGCTTCCTCATCAATTTAAAGGGGGTCAAATTAAGAAGAGGCACAATGCATCATCAACATTTTAGTTGGTTCACAAAGCTTTTTCTATGAGAAAGTTTTTTTTATTTCTTCTTTTTTTAGTTTGGCATCCTCATAGAGGAAACTTTGTGAACCAACTAAAATGTTGAAAATGCATTGTGCCTCTTCTTAATTTGACCCCGTTTAAATTGATGAGAAAGAACAGTGCAAATTCCTAATTTGCACATATTTTCTTTAAACTTTTACAAATAATTTGGCCCCAAATTCAATATCAACCTTTTTTTAATGATACTCTATTAATTAAAAAAAATTAAGCTTGATATCGCTCTCCACATTTGCGGAAGTTAGAGCAACCACAGACATTTTTCAAAAAATTCAAAATTTTCTTTAAAAAGGACCCCTTTACCGATTATTGCGGAATTCACACACAAAAAAGAAATAGAAACCTTTCTTAAATTAATTCTCTATCGATTAAAAAAATATTCAACCCGATATCTCCGAATTTACGAAAGTTAGAGCAACCATGGACATTTCTCAAAAATTCAAAATTTTCTTAATATGAGCGCAAAAAGAACCCCGTTACCGATCATCGCACAATTCAATAGGAACCTTTCTTTTAAAATTCTCTATTGGGCCATCTTCAGCGCAAAAATTGTTATTTCATTCTCTGTTCTCTGTTACACCCAGAGCGTAATCTTCACGCGAGACGTTGGTCACAGACGGTTGGAAGGCCGAATGATATTGAAAATGCCGGCTTGAGTTTGACCACATAAAAAAATTGAATTAATAAAGTTATTTAATTAATTAAAAAATTGTAACTCACCAGGTGGAACAGAGAGAGAGAGAGAAAACAGATAACAAATGTGTACATCGTGGCGTTAAAACGTTGATTTTTTTTATTTCTCTCTATACCCTACTACTGGTACGGAAACGAGCTGCAATTGAAGGTGATCGAAAATAATGAATTACAGGTCGATCTATAATTCGCGATGGAATCTGAAATAATATGTGTGAAATATAAATTGTGTGTAAAACACGTTTTATTCTTTTAAATTTATTTCTAATTTTATGCCGAATTATAAATTGTCTCAAACGGATTTACCATGAACGGTGAAGATATCTTTTGTCGTGTGTATGCCTAGAGCAGGGGCATCGGCGACGCTATTTATTCGAGTAATTGGACGACCGTCACAACGCGAGATCGTAGAAGTCTGTTCTTTGTGATGGCCAACAAAAGGAATTAAACCTGCAGTCTTATTACGGAATTTTCAGCTTGGCCCTCGACACTTTCACTTGGGTAAGTCTGTGACGATGGTGCACTTTGTGTATCTGACCAAGCGACAGTAACAAAACAATAATCTTTCTCTTTGCAGATATTGAAAACGTCATATTCTGCCTTCAATGTTCTACAACAGACGTTGACGTGACTAGACTTCGATTATAGAAAGAATGGCGGATTGTATAGAAATATGTATTTTTTCTACATCCGTGTATTTCAGACATATATAAAAACTTTTTAAAGTAAAATTGTCTCTAAATTATTGATTATTCTTTACTAAGCAGTGTTCCAAATGACAATCTTCTACATGTATTAAAATGTTTGAATGGTTTTCATTATCTATAACAATATTCCTGAATTAAGCAGTTAATTAGACTTATCGTGGATTTTAGCGATAATAACAGTGTAAAAATATTTTTAAAATGTCTCTATCATTTGTAGAACTTCATACTTTTTCATCTGTGGTTTTCGTTCATTACTGATTTATTTCGTGATTACTGGTATTGGCTATATTTTATTTGTAGCGACTATATACTTCTTATCGCATTATTTGACGCTTTACAGAAATTTGTACTGTTGAATTACTTACGCGTTGATATGTGCTAATCGAGAGACTCCATGGAGATATGTATAATAGTGGCAAATAGTCGAAAAAAGATAATGAGATAATTAATTAAAGAGATTGACAGAGATAATGAGATACTTAATTAAATAGGCTAACAGATAAGGAGAAAATTAATTAAATAGGCTAACAAACGCTGTCTAAAGAATTCGTTTTGCACAATTAATCAATTGATTTAATTATCATTACAATTGATTGAATTATCATTCACAATTTGCTAAAACTGAATTTCAAAACATCATACCTCTTATTTCAACACAAGTGATTTTTTAATAAAATAAATTGAAATATTGATAACAGATAAAAAACGATCTTTCTTTTTTGATAATATCATACTCGACTGGTTTGTGATTACACCGTTTTTCGCATTACGCAAAAGAGAGTGAAACCTATTTGCAACATCATACGTTCCCTGTTTCATCTCAAAAGCATTTTCATATGTGGCGATGTACCTGCAACAAATTGCAGCACTGTTTTATGCAAAAATGTTTAATGTTTTCTTCGATCTGCTCTGCGAATCAATCTACAGACGGATCGAGTTGCTCTGATGGCGATTAAAAAAATAAAATATCAGACCAGATTATATACATAGATGCAAATCGGCACTCACTTTCGCAGAACATAAATATCACAAACGCTACTTATTGTAACGATTAAATATTAGTCATGTCGCAAAAGCGTAAGTCCTTGAGATTCATTGTGATAAACAGCCAGAAAGGATTAAAGTTTTCCTACCACGAAATATTTGCGGTATCTCTGTACACTTTTTACCTTGGGTGAATGAACACGGAACAAATATATTTACGCGTACGGCAAAGCTTATACGATAAAACTGATTTCAATATTACAAAGCATCTTACATAATTTGTTGGCGAATTTATTGTTGTGGCTGCAATTTTTTAAAATCTGGGAAAACAGAATTGGATAATTTATATATGTTAAATTAATATTTATTAATATTAAAAGATCAAATTGATTCACAAATTATACGAAGATAAAACAAAGGCAATAAAAGCCAAGCGCAGTAATTAGGGCACATAAATAATTTATTTTAAAAAGAAACTTTAACGATAAAGTCTTTATTAATAGTGCGAAGTCATTCAAATTAATTGATATAAAAAGGAATCATGTAAAATATTTAATATTATATTGGTGTAAATCCAATTTTGTTTTCTCAGATTTTGAATGTTTCACTCCCACAGTTTTTAATCCTTTACAGCAACGTCAAATTAACAGATACATCGTATATTATACATATTATAAAAAAATTTTAATTTACTTTGTACGTACAGGTCTATATTTTATGTAAGGTGCAAGATATAATATATGTATTACTCTTTCTAAAGAAAATCCAACTTTATCAGATTTTTAAATAATTATTTGTTATATTAAATAAGGTATGCATACTCACAACATTAACTATCGTTAAAATCAATTTGAATTGAGAAAAGTTATATAATTATTCGGCCAGTTCTCTTGTGAAAACATCTTATCGTTTCACTTCTAAATACAGTTTATTATTTACGTAGCTCTAGTCTCTATATCTTTCGCCGGTGCAATACTATTTCCTACAATAGAATATTTTCCTGCGGATATTTAATACTGCATAACAGAAGAGTTGTACAACAAACCCTTTTTCGCGAGACACGCAATGTTCTTATGTTAAAAACGTGCTATATGAAAACTAATTTTTTTCTTCGGTGAACGAAAGTGATGTCAAGAAAGGCCTCCGATGAGAGACCGATGCAGACTCGATCGTATTAAAATTTAACGTGCGCTTGACAACGTTGTATGGCATTACTAATGCAACTCGTAATGATAGAATATTGTTGGAAATTTTATTATCTCGATAGAAAGAGAGAAACGAACTTATACATTATTAAAAAATGAAGGAGATTTCTCGACGACTGAAACAGGACAAGAATAAAGCCGGCAATTACGCGAGAATGATATGAAAGTATGGACATTCTACCGATAAACTTTAAGGCTCTGCGTTTTTGCGGCGCATGGAAAGAGCAGGAAGACGACAACATGTGCATCGGATTTTTGCGCTTTTGTTACAGGTATATCATACACACGAAAGCAGTTATACTAAAATATACGGCAAAAATAATATGTTATATACAAAGGGTCTCATCACTCCAGTATTGTTTTATGAATTTTGCCATTTCCATGAGTCCTTCTCCTCGCTAAGTTATTCATCGATTATTTAAAGCGATTCTACCTACAGATACGCAATTTTTCTCTTGATATACGAGTTTACAATACTCGATGTGATAGAGGTGATTCGCATGCGGGACCACGTTCAGGAGTTAACCGAAGGGCTCTTCATGGGTTTGACTTTCTTAACGCTATGCGTGAAGTACGCGAACTTTTTGCTACGGGAGAACGAGCTGTCGGATTTGTTGAATTGCCTGCGCGTAAAGATGTGCCAGCCGAGAAATTCCACGGAAAAGCTGATAATGGAAGAGCACAGTCGCAGAGGTACTCGAGTAATTCGCAAATATGTTGTATGTATATTCTTTGACGTAAATGTTACGTATCACGAAATATAAATATATGTATCAAAGATCATTAATAATCAAGGCAATCAAGAGTAATCGTAAATAATTACCTGTCCAAATATCACTTCTTGGTAACAGCATTGAGTGTTGCTATTGAGTCATACTGCAAGTTTATAAATACTTCGGCATTTATCGTTTAATTGATTAATTGCTTAATGATTAATTAATTATGCTAATAATTAATTATATATTGTGTAACTTCCACAACTGTCGGTAGTCAACATAAAATCTTGTTAAAATATTGTGTTTTAAAGCCTTTCCACCGCGTTTCTGTCATCCAAGGTACATGAAGTATCAAAGATCTTAAATTGCGGAATTGTAAAAATAGATTTTTGAATTCCAAAACATTAGAGAGTTTTTGCAATACCGTCTTTTAGATACGGTGAACGCTAAAATCACGTTATTGGGTCGACCCAACGGTATTGCAAAAACTCACTATTAAGTATTAGTTTATTACGTAAGGACATGTATTCACACATTTCTAATTTCTTCCTAATCATGTTAGAGAAGAAAGATAACAGATTAATTAAATGACTATTAACTTTAACCAATGTTTACCGGAACGGCGCTTAAGTCAAATGTTTATAACAGCCAAGTGGAGCACTATCTCGTTCATGATGATATCGTATGTGACCGGGTTAGGCTTCATGGTCACGCCAGTTCTGGGACTATTCAAAGAGGGCGAGCGTGTGCTGCCGTTGAAGACATACACCCCGTACTCCGTGTCAAATCTACTTCCATACCTAGCTACGTATCTGCAGCAATTTTTGGCGATATTCTACGCGATAATACTTAACGTTACCTTCGACTGTCTCGTTTACGGCTTCACGATTCAAGCTTGCGCGCAGATCGAGCTGATGTGCTGCCGATTGACGGACAGTTTAAAGAACACCAGCGATATTTCTTCCGGCAGGAAGCCAGAAACAAACGCCTCGATCGTGGAATGTGTCAGGCATCATTTGCTCGTGAGCATTTTGGTAAAAAAAATACGAGCGTTGTTCATATGGACGGTAATGATCTTCTTCTTCTTCAGTCTACTCATCGTGTGCACCAGTATCTTCCTATTATCAAAGGTATCGCAAGAGAGACATTTTTATTACTCTCGACGATGCGTATATTTATTTCTTGCAGAAACAGCTCAACTTTGAGTTTCTTTCAATGCTCTTATATCTGAGCGGTATTCTGCTTCAACTGTTCTACTACTGCTGGTACGGAAACGAACTTGAGTTGAAGGTAAATAAGCGTTAACGTTAAAAGTAATATATAGACGAAGCTTAACATTTTAAAAGAAACGTCTAGATAAGAAAGTTTGAAAAGTTTTATGATTCGAAGAAACGGTTGCGATGTTTCCTCGGAAAAGTTAATATTTCCGCGCAAAGAAATATTACGTCGCTGATGAGTTCTTCGCAAATTTCTTTCATAGAGTAAAGGCATCGCGAGCGCTGTTTATTTCAGCGACTGGACAATGGTGACACCGCGAGAACGCAGATCGCTGATGCTCATTATGTTAAGTAGCCAAAAAGGAATAATGTTCTCCTATCACGGAATATTTGCGTTATCTCTTAATACTTTCACTTTGGTAAGTAAATGGAAGTAAGTGTAAAACTTCACGTATATTACGTGTATTGCGAGATTCGTGTTGAATAATGTATGAAGTATAAAAATTATCGCAATTATCTACGCATTTGAGTTATGATAGAAGCCAATTGCGCAGATGAATATAAACAGATATCTTTTAGACGTTTCGCAATAATGCAATATCTTATTTCCGTAGATTTGCAGGTCTTCTTACTCAGCTTACAATCTCCTGCAACGGGCATCGAATTAATCGACTGTCGCATTATAATATAATGAAAGAATAACATTTATTTTGTTGTGTAGTTCTTATATTTTATTGTACAAAACGTAAGATACGGCGCAGTATTTTTGCAAAGGATCTAGCATTACCATAACAAGTTTTTTCACAGTAAGCGTAATCTATTGGACACACATTACAAATATTTGCACGCAATGCATCGTTAGATGCATCGTTAAAAACGTAATGAGGTAGTAGTGATTTATATATAAAATTCTAGTCATATACTTAAGATAAAATACAATTATTGCGTAAAATTGATACTCAATACATTTTGGTGGTATTTCACTAAAAATGTGGAATGACGCAAAGTGTTATAAAACTGAAAACATTATTGTTTAAAAATGTTCTGAGAATATTCTCGGATGATATGGCACCGTTCTGTTGTTCTGTCGGGAATCTCCTTTCATCTTTGCCTATATCAATGCCGCGAAAAGATTAGGCACTCTTTTCGCATCTATTGCTCAGATCTGTCGTCATTAGACTAATTGATCACGTTTGGCCAGTTTGGCCACGAAGGCATCCCACTTGACCTGCCATCGCCTCAGTGCATTCTGTTTCTCTCGTTCGTTCATGCTGCTGTAGATCAGCGAATTCATTGCCAGTTGCTTGAGACTCCTGAGATCTGAGTTGGCGCTCATAATACCCATGAAAGCCTCGTAAAAATCGTAGGTCAGTCCCTGGGCGCCCCAGAGTCCAGGATCATCGTTGGAAACCACCACGGGCGATCCCGATGCGAACAGACTGGCCGCGGGATGATTCCGCATGTCCTCCACGAGACCGAGAACCTGGTTCGAGATAGGACAGACCTCCACGGCGATATTTAACTGCTGCGCGAACTTCCATAGGAGCGGGTGTTTCGTTAACGCGTATCTGAAGAAATATCGCGAATGTTGATGTTTGAAATCAGTCTGTGTGCTATATCAATTATGCTGAA
>NJRP01000010.1:2195824-2212419 GCA_003063835.1 Aphaenogaster floridana | reverse complement strand
GATTGTGAAGACCGAGAGTAGAGAGAGCGTGATGCGAGAAATTTATTTATCGCGGAGATCACGGATATGGCTGTGTTCCATTTGGCGCTTACAGCACTCATGAATTCATTTCATCCTTGTTGTTTATCAAATATTAAAGAAGAACAAATGATGCTCGCGAGCGCAGTAAAGCGCCAAATGAAATGCAGCCTTAGTGTAATAAAAATGAAGTTTAGTGATAAAGTTCAAAACATGGGACCACACAAGCCATTACATTTTTTTATATTTATATCGTGTATACCATACATCTTATGGTAACAGTCAGATGAGAAAAAAATGCGCGTTAACTTTAAGTCGCGGAGCTGTACGTGAACATTTAACGGCTGTCGACTAAAGTCGATGCTAGTACCGGAGAGAATAATTCGTTTTTTGTAGTGTTTGCTTTTTTTACCCGTGGCCGATGCGTTTGGTGTTGAGCAAAAATGCGTCGAAGAGATTCGAGTCGGTCGACGCTCCGTTCCAGTTGGTCTCGCCGGCGTGGAAGAAGAACGGAATTCTCGGATCAACGGTGTTCAATTTGTTGGCGAATTCGGTGAGGGGTTTCCCCTTATCCTCCTGGCCAACCAGATCAAAACCAGCCACGAAATCCGGGTAGAATTTCCTCAGCTGCGCCAACGTTTTCAGGTAGTAGTCTACTTTTGCCCCGTCGACCTTACGCGACGGCGCGTATATGATCTTCGCACCGATGAAGTCGGGATGATCCTTTATAAACCTGTCGCGTCCACTTATTACGTTAGCTTGCTCGCAATATTTCTCGGCGCAGCCGCCGGGTATTGGAATAACTAGCAAAAGGAAATAGCTTCTCTCATGAAGCTTCACTTTCGAGACCATCAGTTTTGAAATAGGAAAAATTGTCATATCTTATTTATTTACTACCTTCTGCTTATCTGATGCTATAGAAATAAGATAATTTATAAAAGAAAATATCTTGCCTATCGGTAACATCCTTGTGCATCTTCACCATTTCCAACGGTCCGTACGTCTTGCCGTCGAGATCGTATATCGACGATAGCGTCGATCGAATCTCCGCGTACATTACGTTGTCGTCGTAGAACTCCTGAAGGTTGCGACGATAGAGCTCTTCGTAGACGGGTCGGTACGATACCAAACTTCTCTGGAACGCGAAGATGCTATCGAACTTCTGCCATGCCTTGTTGACGGTGTTGTAAACGCTTTTCGGGTTCTCCGTGACCATGGTGAAGGATCGCTTGATTCTCTCGTTTATAATGTTGGCCTTGGCCGGATCTTGTCGCACCTTGCTCAATAATTGCCAGCGGCAATCGTTGTCGGGCGTCTTAAAAAATTTGAGTTGCAGGGAGTTGTTTTTATCGCATACGTACAAGTTCTTGCGATAAGTCAGGTTGAACCGATAGTCATGTGAGGCGATCGCAGATTCATGAGCATGGAGCACACCGCCTTTGGGCATATCGCGCAGGATCTTGAACACCTCGGACTGCTCAATCTTCGGTATCACTTCCATGAAGTTATGCGATGGCAGAAAGCTATTACCGGTAATGAAACCTGGAAATGCGGAAATTCTGGTAAACCAAGTATCGAAAAAGAAATTAGAATTACACAAAGTCGTAATATTGGGACCATTGTTAATCCATTTTCCCATTACGCTTTTCATACACAGCTAACAATAAGTCATACTTCCAAGGTGTCATGTTCGTCGTATTTTTATTAAATTGTCTTTATAATTGTGTGACAAGTCCGTCGTGAAAAAGCGGATGTTCTAACTCATTCCCACACTATGAATAGTAGAGATGTGCGAATCAAGATTTTCTAATTCGAATCGAATCGAATCGAATTTGCCAAAAAATCTCGATTCCGAATCGAATCGAATTGACAAAAATATCGCCGAATCGAATCGAATCGAATTACCCACATTTCGAATTCGAATCGAATCAAAACGTATAGGAATCCTGTTTGCAAGCCAGGAATATAACGTAGGCATTCGAAGCATCTGAAGAGGTGAATAAAAATTAACGAAGTCTCGTAACGACCAACCTTCTGGCCGTCTCGCAAAGGCGCTGAACGCACGATAGGATTCAACGGGTTTCTTTTTACGCACTTCTCCGATTCAAATTCGAATCGCAGTGATTCGATATTGTCGAATCTTTCAAATTCGAACTATATCGATTCGGATTCGAATCGAATCGAATATCGTTAGATTCGATTCGATTCGATTCAAATTCAAATAATTCGCACATCTCTAATGAATAGTTCATGGTTTCGTGCAGAATCATTGATAACGCGCGGCTTCAAACACATTAATTCGAAATATGAGAAGTCGTTCAAAAAATGTATACGCTTCTCGACAAACATAATTCGAGGAATCAGATTATTAGAGATATCACAGATAATATGCTGTAATATAATTGTCCTCTCAAGGAAAGAGAAGCGAGAAGAATCTTGAGTAGTTAGCCAAAGTTTGTTCCGTGAAAGAATTAAGATGAAGATGACTGGATAGTTAATTACATTAAATGAAAATTCTTTTGGATTTTCGTGTCACAAAACTTGCTTTAGAGTGACGTTTACGAATCTGTTCCATAAAAAAAGAATTCACAGTAATCTGAGAGCAGCGATCTTTCCTTCAAATTTATTTAATCGCGGACAAGTCAACCGCGACGGTAAGTCGCGAATTAATCGCGTTCACGCGCGAACTAGCGATTGCAAGTGAAAGGATCAAACCGTCGTAGATTTCTCGACTTTTAGCCCTCATTAGGACTTGATTGGCCCTGGCCTCGATGGGATTGAGTTCCAGTTCACCGCCCAGGGACTGTCGCTTTTCATCCATCATCAGTTCCCGTCGTGTTTTCCAGTACGTCGGTGGCGTGGACTTTTGTCGCGATAGGGTCACGGTGACATCGATGGGGTGCGTGAAGATCGCCTGGCCGCAGATTAGGATCGCCAAGGTGAACAAGATTGCCCTGGCCATGATCATGGAAAACTATTTACCGCCGCGAGCTATTATCGTTAACTCTCGGCACGTTGGAATGTCGACGGCGCGGTCCTGCGTAATCAGATCTGTGTGATGTGATCGTCGCGGCTGCTCGATCTCCACTGAATGACTCTTACCACGGCACCACCATTATAGACACGAGGAGGAACGTGTGCACGAGCGTGACCGGCAAACTCGTTGGTACTTGTTGGCTGCCCGTCGATGACCAACGACACGTGTGTCTATTGATCCTCCGTATAAATCAAGCGTTGTGACAGAAGTCCAAACACGCGATCGCAAACACGCGCGGGCGATTTGCGCATCGCGCTTTATCGTGTAAATTTATTTAGGTCGTAATTAATGAAATTTCGCGCCATGCTGCCGGTATGTTTGATACGGCGATATTACGCACAAAGGGGGTGTGCATCAGTAATGGCTTCGTGCAGCGTAGATATCGTTAAAGAAGAGAAAGACCACCTGTTTCTCGCTGCAGATTCATCGACCTATTTGGAATCATTTTTTTATTTTAACGACAAGGGAATTCAAAATTGGCAATGAAGTGTGCATCCCAAATGAATTGAACATCTGTCTACAAATCAAGGTTCGTAAGGATCCTTCACGATTCTTCGCAATATCCTAGATAGCAAGATGACGTTGTTTGTCGTCATTTTGACGTCAAAATGTCGTCGAAGATGTCATTTTGACGTCAAAATTACGACAAAAAACATCATCTTACTACCTGGAATCACACGTTAGTCAAATTTTGTTTGTCTTAAAATTAAAGTAAGCGTTATAAATGATTCGATATACTTCTTAAATTTCTCACATAATTAATAAAGCTATAAATGTAATTGATAAATTAAACTTGATATATATGCAAAGCAATAACAAGAAGAGAGGCCAAATAATCAAGCATATACAGATGTTGTAAAAATATATATATAATTAATCATATAAGAAAAATACATATGAAGACCCAGGGGGAAAAAGAAGGAATGTCAATTTTATTAAAAATGAGATATGGTCGCGCGCGCACGTCATTTTGTAGCGTTTAAGAAATACTACAAACATCAATGATACTACAATTCCAGCAAACACAAATGTGGCAGTTACATAACACCCAAGTAGAACACGAAAGTCATGATGACATCAAAATGATGCTAAAATGACGCCTTCGACATCATTTTGAGGTCATTTAGACGTCATCATGACTTCAAAATGATGTCAAAGGAGTCATTTTAGCATCATTTTGACGTCATCATGACTTTCTGTTCTACTTGGGCATAGATGTAATAGTTATGTTACATGTAATATTTACATCAATGTTATGTAACTGCTACAAACTGTGCTGGAATGTATGTACATCTTAGATTAAAAACTGTATTAATCAAAAAAAATTAAGGTAGAACATTCGGATATAAAGGAAATAACAAACTTTAAAATTCATTTTACTCAAAAGTATAAAACTGACATTCCTTGTTCTTCCCCCCGGTTTTCATATGTGAACGTTTCGACTATACTTAGGGGACTATTCTGTAACTTTTAACAATGTCGTCATTGTAAAGGCCCAGACACAATGCTGGGCGATAGCGATAGGAACAGAGAATAATCACAGGTAACAGATTTCAACCTATCAGAAACCGTGTACCAATGCACAGTCATTATGATAGGTTGAAATCTATTGCTTGTGGTTATTCTCTGTTCCTATCGCTATCGCTTAGCATTGTGTCTGTACCTTTACGTTGTCATTGCATAGTTTTTTTACTATATATTATATCTGTGCAGAGTGACAATATAACGATAACAAACACTGTCGTTAAAAGTTACAGAATAGATCCCTAAATCTTCTTCAGTTAAAGTTACATAAACATTTCATTAAAATAATAAATAGCATGTGAAAAAAAAGAAAAAGATTAAAATGTAATAAGCAAAGGAAAACATAATCAATCATTGTTTACGGAGAATCGAGACAAGAGAAAATTACAAGGCCGAAACAAGGGGCTACATCCATGGTCGGACACATTAGCAAATACATCAGTATTGATATGAAAATTAAATTATGACCCATAATTTGTAAGTAAATCAAAGTTTCACCATATCATTGGATGTCCATTATTAAGATGTAAAAGCAAAACTAATTCTTCGTTACCATCGCGAGAATATGTTTAGTCAAGATGATGAGGAAACGGTGTAGTCAGAAAAGGTTGTCAAAGATGTCCAAATTTGTCGATTAATCGTCAGATTTTAAATAATAATGAGAGGGTCAGTGAGTCTATTGAAGTATATGTGTCAGAGCAGTTAGACGGCCCTTCGCTTGAACAAAGTCTTGTGTAGGTGACTCGGTTCTTGTTTCGTCATTGTAATTTTCTCTTGTCTCGATTCTCCGTAAACAATGATTGATTATGTGTTCTCTTTTGCTTATTATTTTAATCTTTTTCTCTTTTCACTTGCTATTTATTATTTTAATACGATGTTTATGTAACTTTATGTAACTTTAACTGAAGAAGACTAAGTATAGTCGAAATGTTCACATACAGGGTATATTCGAAAAGTGTGGGACCCTCCTATTATCTCAAAAAGAACGCACTTTCACGGAAAATGACTCGAACAAAAGTTGTAGGGGTCGAAAAATACTATCTTGTGGTGACCTTGAACTTGATCTTCCTATCAATTGATTCGTCTCATTATTCTGTGCATAAAAGTATTAAAGTAACATTATCGAAAACTTAATGTTTTACAAGTTATTTTGTATTTTATATCAAAATACTAAAACTTTCAAGCCTTATAATTCCAAAAGTTCTTAATGAAAAAATACTTAATTATAATGTTTTGGAAAGCTCTCAAGGTAAGCTACAAGAATATGCAATGAAAAATAGAAGGTTCCATTCAAAAAATTGGAGGTGACCTACAAACCCCCAAGCTCATGTTCAAGGTCAAGTTCAAGGTCACCACAAGATAGTACTTTACGATCCCTACAACTTTTGTTGGAGTCATTTTCCGTGAAAGTGCGTTCTTTTTGAGATAATAGAGGGGTCCCACACTTTTCGAATATCCTGTATGTATTTTTCTTATATGATTAATTATATTTTTTTTATAACACCTGCATATGGTTGATTATTTGGCCCCTCTCCTTGTTATTCCTATAAATGTAAATTTTATAACATACAAAAATTATTCTGTAAGATGAACTCTATATATATAAATAAGTGTGTGGCGATCAACACGAAGGTTACATCGTAAAGAAAGATGTTGTTTCAAAACATTCATTTCACCGCGATAAAAAAAATACCTTTCTAATCTGATACGCATCGGATGATAAATTATCGTGATTATCGCCTAAAGTAAATATAAATCGTGCCGATAAGATAAAAACGCTAATAAAGCAGATAATATTCGTGATCAAATGAAGTGAAACTAACTATAAACGTAAATAAATAATTAATATAATGCAAATCCATCTAATATATAGTATATAAATAATACACGGTTTAATTAAGTCATTTAATAATGTAATAAATTAAACATATAATTATATATAATCGATAAACTTATCAGATTGAACTATTTACAGAGTTTATATTATTTTGTCTTATCTTTTATAATCTTTTCGTGTGTGTGTGTTGTGTTTCATTTTATATTACCGTCTTATTATATGCATACAATTGTAAGTGGATTTTAATAAGATATTTCTATTTAATTACTTTTATAACTTTATCGCATTCATTCATACTCATGGATTTAGATTGATACATTATATTATTAATAGGTTTGTGATTGGAAGGGTATTTCTAATAAAATCTATACTAAAATATCTAAATCAGCAATTCTCATTCTTCTCATCGTTTTATTTTATATTCATCAAGTAATTTTTTAAATAATGATAGTTGATTTTAATAGGAATTTTGTCTAAAATAATTTTTTATGTTTTTCTTTCTCAAAATAGACTTCTTATCAGTATAAGAAGTTATTGATTGTATCGTGAAGTAGAGCGACAACGCATTGTTACTATTCATATCATAACAAATTAATATATGCTAATGAACATAATTATAAATGCAGAAAGGAAACGACGGTAAGAAAAAACCCTGTTATGTCACACAAACATTTATATTGCATCGTTATACAAAATAGTCTACATTCATGTACGTAACTTAACAAGATTTATCTTTGCGTAGCATCTCAAATGGGAAACTTCCGAGTTACGTATAAAAGCCATTACATACATAATTATCCTTCCTCCGTTTGAATGCCGTATACAAAATACACACGACTTAAAGAGATATCCTTGTGCGACACCTCGAAAACATGATAACCTCAGATCCGAACTCGGTCTGTCAACGCGTCGTTTAAAAATACCGTTCATCTTCTTGTATAACTAACAAAATGTTATGAGCTTACATAAAAAACGCAGTAAATGTTAAATCGCTACTTGTGGCATACAAGTGCAGATAGTTCAAAAGCTCTCATGATTTGTAAATATCGTTGTTAGAAAATTGATTCAAGTATTAATCAATTTTCTCGATTTCCTCAGTCTTTTTGTCGAAATTAAAACCAAGACGCGACACGCGACGATATTATCTAGCTCATTTATCTAAAAGCGTTCGCTCTCGTAAATACTTTTTATTTGTGTAATTGCGTAGTATTGTTTTTTTTCATCTTATGCGTTAAAAACTTTCGATAAAAGAAGATATGGCATTCTGTGGCATTCGATTTAATGCTTGCAATGGCGCATCGCACTGATGTTTATAATATTTGATAAGAGTCGCATGTGATCGCATACATGATAACTGTTATTAAGTGGTATGAGATAACAAATTTCTTCCCTGTAAGTTCAATAAAAACATCTCATGCTTGCTCCGATTCAAGTCTTGCAGTAAATATGTTTTTTTTATTTATAACTCTTTGAGGGTTTTGTATACGTATAAACTACCATTCATAAATTCTCGGACACTCTTAAAAATAAAATAAAACACTCATTCTTGCGTAATTTTTTTATTTTGGCAACATAACTACAGAGTTGGGAGTAACGCGTTACTTGTAACGCCGTTACCGTTACTTTTTTATAGTAACGATTTGGTAATGACGTTACATTTTTTTATAACGGAAACAGTAATGCCAGGGTTGAAAAAGTTACTTTTGGAAAACTATCGTTATCATTACTCGTTATTTATTAAAAAAAGTAACTCGTTACTTTATTCGTTACGTAACGAGTAAAAGTAACGGCGTTACTTTTGCGTTACTCGTTACGTAACGAGTAAAGTAACGAGTTACTTTTTTCAATGAATAACAAGTAACGATAACGATAGCTTTCAAAAAGTAACTTTTCCAACCCTGGCATTACCGTTTTCGTTATAAAAAAATTTAACGTCATTACCAAATCGTTACTATAAAAAAGTAACGGTAACGGTAACGGCGTTACAAGTAACGCGTTACTTCCCAACCCTGCATAACTATAATAATTTGGTCTTTTGATAATTAAAAAAGAACAAATTATGTTGCCAAAATAAAAAATTATGCAAGAATATATTTTATTTAATTTTTAAGGATGTCCGGGAACTTATGAATGGTAATGTATATAAGGTTTCACATATAATAGTCACATGTAATAGCAACCAGAATATACATTTGTCATACAAAATTGTTGTCATTAGTTACAAAAATGCACATGTTCATCATTCGCTCCCAAATGCAATTCGTATCACAACATAGAGAGAAGAATTGGTCGAAGTGAAGAATTGTTTAGTTTCATAATGCGGATTAATGTAATTATCTTAAATTACATCTATCAGTCCAGCTGTAAAGATATGATTGTAGAAATTATACGTGAAATCGTCGTTGCTTGATTTAGAATAACTCTTAATTCTGTCTTCTCTTAATCAATTATTTGTGTTTCTTCACATCATATAGATTTACGTCTTATGTTGCTAAAGAAATATTAAGACTTACATTTTTAAAATCTTTTTGAACGTCCAAAATAATCATAACACACATGTAACAACATATATTAAGTATTTATAACATATTTGCAATGTATGTGTTTAACAACGTGTATCAAATTTCGCTGATTTTGCATTTTGGGTAATGCATCTTAAGTAATGCATCTTGGGATATATCAGCAATACATACTTGTTTCAATATCGATTTAGTATAAAGATACAACGGAAAATACTTATAAAGAAAAGATTGTGTGTGGTCAAATTAAAAAAATCTCATTTATAACAGTAAGAAATAAATATATATCCAAAGATAGAGAATAAATTGTGAAATAAACAAAAAATATTATTCAATTTTATTTGTGTACATTTTAGGTCTTATTGTCTTTCGTCATTTCTCTAAAAATTGTACAAATAAGACAAGTATATCTGGTATTAATCGATATTTCATAGTTTGACGTATTTAGGAAGATTGCTTTCACGTGATTAGAAAGCGCTCAAATGTCTGATTAGCCATGCTGGATATAAATGTTCGTATTATCCCGATATTAAAGAAATAATCGTTTGCTTCGCCAGTAATAATCAAATCAAGTGATTGTGTTGAACGACACAACTGGCCAAATTTATTGTTAATTTACGACGTTTCGACCATAGGTTTTGGTCCTTATCAAGTATAAAAATAATCTATGTCATATGAATATAAGATGTGTCAAACAATAGGATATTTTGTTTGACACATCTTATATTCATTTGACATAGATTATTTTTATACTTGATAAGGACCAAAACCTATGGTCGAAACGTCGTAAATTAACAATAAATTTGGCCAGTTGGGTCGTTCAAAAATATCCCGATATTGTTGATCGGAATTCTTCGGCATAAATCACCACGAAAATAAATCCTTACTCTGAATCTACCGAATTACTCGATTCGGTCACATACGTGAATCGCTTTTTGTGCTGTATAGTCTAAGTAAAAATGTGATTAGCTTCATTCTAGTTTATTAAGAGATTATGTGATTCCATGTCAAATTGGACAACAAATGAACGAGCATTCTGTTTAAAAAAAATTTTTTCTACTTGCACATAATATTGAGACATATAGTATATTATAATAACCCATACAGCACAAAAATTGCAGCAACATTGCAGCAACATAACAATATTGCCGAAATGTTGCTGCAATGTTCTGTGCTGTATGGGAAAGTTTCAATCATATTATTTTTCAAGATATTGAAATTTTAAGTTTGTATAAGTTTCAAACATCTTTCACACTTTTTAACTTTTAAAAATTATTTGAAATAAAGAATTAAAAAGCGTGTTTTTGAAAATGTTCCAAAAATAAATAAAAATATTGTATACGACAATATTCACGCGTCAGACAATGTTAATATAATAAAAAACAACTCGGGCGGATTCCTAGTTGTTGTAGATAATATAAAGGAAATTTAGACAAGTAGATATATCATAAATTAAATTGATAATCAATTTAACCATACTGATGCTAACAAGCATCTTAAAACATTGCAAAGAGTTTATTGTGAAAAAAATATCCGCTTAGTCAGATTTTAGAGCTGAATCTTCCTACTATCCGGGACGGGATTCTTTATCAATTCGACCACTGACATGAGATACATGGTGATAATTATCACAGTAATCAATAAATGCTAAGAAGGACGTCATTATTTCAAACGACGTAAATAAACAATAATGAATGAAATTAGACCAATATGTGAAGTTGTTACGATAAATATCACCACGTGTAGTGGTCGAATTGATAAAGACGACCATCCTAGATAGTAGGAGGTAAGAATATAATTTTGTTGTAAATTGTCTCTTCGATAATGAAGTTCTTTTTTAAAGTTTTTTGTTTTTGAAAAAATTTTATTTCAGATATTTAGAACTACCTCTTAAATATCGCATTTTCTTCATTAAATTTCGGCGTTTTTTAATCACCAGTAAAGAAAAACGAAGTTTTTCATGAGAAGAGTATGCAATAGATAAATAAAGAAAAGTTTTGGAGAAAAATAAAATTTTAACGCAATCTTTTGGATATATGTATTTCATCAAAAAGATATCTGCAGAGGGAGAGAGAGAAGTACTATTTTCATAGTATAAAATAATTCCATGAAAAGTAGGTAACTTAGATTTTAACACAGGTTTAAAACTAAATAAATAAACTTTTTATATATCGAAATTTATTTAAATTTATATTTGTAATAAAAAGAAAATAGGAGAAGAAGAGAGAACATGCCATAATAAAAATTGAAATGTGAAAAGCAGAAAACTTAGAAAAGTTTTAAGAAAAAGGAGATATATAAAAATTTATTTAAATTGTTTATATTATTTTGATCTCGCTAAGAAATAAAAACCCGCGTGGTTTATATATTACTGTAATATCGTTTCTTAACCGGAGATACACTATGTCGAATTACAGTTTTCAAAAAAGATTTTCAAAGAAATCACACTTTTTATCTAATTTTATATTAAAGATATAAATTAAGAAATATGATTGTATTTTTTTAATTTTATAAATTAAAAGAAAGAAGTATATAATCCTTAGAGGAAGATTATTACCTTAAGAAAATATATTTAAATAGAAATGTTATTTAAAAATCTATTCTGTACAATAATAAGTGTAATTTTAAGTAATTTTAAGTTATTTTAAATTGGTGGATTGTTCATTGAGTTTATTTTAAAATTTTATCTTTTTTATCTTTAGAAATTGGACCATTTTAAAAACATCCTAATATCAAAATTCACATAAATGAAAAATTCGATGTCTCGGAAAGTGTCATTATGACATTGAAGATGAGTGCATAAATAAATTATACATATACTAGTACAAAAGATTCAGAAAGAATCAAAATCACTCGCTTCTTTGCTGCCTAATTTGAGATAGAATCGCCTAATCATTATTAGTGCCGTTTAAGAAATTATTATCATTAAATCACTAATAGGAAATAAATATCAGTTAAACCATACCATCGACACGGATGCATGGTAATTAATAAACTTATTGATTAAAATATATTATCTAACATCAGAAATTATTGCATATTGCGTATAAACTTGATCAATATGAATTGAGACGCATTGAGACGTTATCAAGAAATATTTGGTATTTCTTATCACGACGGTAAATGTACGATATGTATCATTCGATGTAGTATTAACCTGTTATATTCCATATTTTGGACTAAAACTTAATAAACTTCGTAAACGAACAAGATATTTCGAACGCGAAGTATGGAATTTAATAGGTTAAATATCGTACATTTATCATTCTATCATAGTATGTCATAAAAATATATTAAATCAGATAATTGAAGAACATTCTAATATCGCAAATAATTAAATGCGTGATATAATATCCCACAATTCTTAACGTCTTTGCATTAAATAATATATATCGCTCATAATATAATATCGAATGCGGATACAATTTCGATTACGTCGAAGATGTCTCCGATTTGATATATAAACAAATTTGCATAATTACACAATGCAAACTAATTATCTGCATTAATCCGGCGGTAATAATGTCGAATTTGTTAAATCTAGTATTTTTCGTAGTAATTTGCCATAATTCTAGCTAAAAAAATTATTATTTACAAAGTTTCGTGTACACATCAAGTATACTTACAATTTCAGATTTACATTTTAAATTTACTGAACACTGAATTTGATTTAATATATTTCCTTGCAAATCTAATATTATCACCAATTCCGGATTAATAATGTACATTGTTTATTGCATATATATACACAACAGCGATGAATCTTCCATATCGATAAAGCTAATAATCTTAGAATGGACACATTTGAGACGCGCTTATAAATATGTTTTAAGTTAATATATATCCTATATTAATACACATATTGTACATAAATACAAGTTTCTCTTGGTGAAAAGTACACAAGTACACACTCTATATTGCATTGAACTTACATCCAATGTATATCATGATTAAATACTTGTACAGTGAGCAGCTCTAGTAATCTGTTAAGGACTATTGAAAGTCCTATCATCAAACCGTCGCCCTATAGAAGATCCCTGAGAAAGAAGCGTTAGTATTTAGTAAAATATTGAAAATTCATTTTCTCTCTTTTCTACTTCCTTTTTCAAATAAATAATCTAATTTTGATTGTGCCACATTCTATAATAAAAATTCTGCTAATTATAACTACATATAGAGTCGCACTTTGGCTAGCGTTCCAGAACTATATTCAATTTCGAAAATGTCAGTGAGTAAACGTTTGTTATTTTACAATCGCGCTTATCATTTATTTCCTCTATATCGTTTGTAAAAGATCCTGTTTACTTCACTTCGTGAAATGACCAAAGCATGTACCAAATATTTTTATTAGTTTACAATCTGCCTTCTCCATTGCAGTCTTGTTGCAGCCTCATTATAGATCATCCCAATTATCCAAACGTGGATCATGTGCACAGTGCTTGATCTCACAAGATCAGAGTGTGTGTGACATGTTGTCGATCAACGCCCAATAATAATACATTGACCGAACTAAATTGGGTTAAGAGGCTTTGAGAGCCTTGTCCGCGTGCGCTAGAGTCAGAGATCCCACGAGGGACACTAGGGTTCGATCCAGCCATGTTATGGGATTTGGATATAAAAGACCTCCTTCGTAAAAACCTAGATGACCTCCATGAGCTAGTTCCACATATAATGTGTTTAAGTGATTTGCTAAAATTAAAAAATGCGAGAAACATTCTTACTTATTGTATGTATATTTTGATTTTCATGTACATGTTTATTTTCGTATATATGCGAACTGCATATTTTGGATATTTACCCGCATGATCTTTGATTGGATTTAATAATACCTCCGGCACGATGGGATCGTCTAACGCGTTGATGAATACCATCGGTGTTGTGATATTGTCTAGATAAAAGAGGCAACTACTCCACTTGTACAATTCTTGCACAGACCTGAAGTTGTGTACCTAAACAACAAAACGTCTCATAAAAATCCGATTCATTCTTTAAATTATATAATCGTATTTAAAAAGATTGAACTTACCTTCCTTGTATATGCTTCATCCAGCTCGGGTAACGTCGCAGCGGAAATTATATCTCGTTCATTCAAATTATACCTCTGTTTTACATCCTCAGACAAAAGCATATTTTTGTGCTTGAGAATAAGATTTTTCATCGATTCTGTCATTACGTAGAGATAGAAGCGTCTAAAGTTCTGCCAGTTTAACAGAATCTTCGTTCCCCTAAAAGATATATACACCAAATAATATTTCTCCTTGATTCATTTCAATTATTAATCAAAAAAATCTGTTTATACTTACTTGAGAGCATTGTATCCTTGACAAACCGATATTCCTCCTATAATATTAGGCAATTTATTAGAACCGTGTTCTCCTAAATATTTTGTCACTAAATTGCCGCCCAAACTATATCCAATACAAACTATTTTGGTGTTAGGGTGTTGTTCTACCAGATGTTGTAACATCGCGCTATAATCATCTGTGTGACCTGTTCATAAAATATACATTATAAAGTCTATCTCATCTAAGTAAAAGAAGCAAGTCTTATTAAACATATGTGTATACAATTAAATATATATATAAAATAAATATATTTATCTAAAGAAAAAGATGACAGAGAGGGTCAAATATAAAAGTGTGTAGTTTCGATTACAATTTCTTTGCTTTTATTGTTAGAAAATTCCCTTATTGATTATATCGACCATTAATCATTTATGAATAGGATTGCAAGACATAACAGCGTAACCTAGAAAGTTTTACGAGGCTACTCGTCATCGGAATGGTTTTTTCCCATAGCTATACAGTTTGCATAATGTTCTCTCGCGATGTGTACATACTCGCACGATATAGGAACCTGTATTATTATCCACTAACTTTCCTCGATCGACCGCCTCGCCCCAGCAGGACAAGTTATATCGATTGCCACACGTACCGTAAGAGAATATTCTTGGTGCCGTGATCTTGACACTGGAAAGGGCCCCGACGTGATTAAGTACTGCGCACCGATATCCATGACATTGCACAAAGTGCACGAACGTCCTGATGTACACGCTCTCCGAGCTGTTGCCGATACCAGGACAGATAGCTATCGTTATATCATCTAGAACAGAAGTTATTTGTAGTATCATCTTAAACTAAAAAAACTTTTTATTAAAGGCATTTAGAGCGTTTTTCAAGAAAAATTAATATAAATCAGTCGCAAACAAATTATTAATCTTTGCGATTAATCTATGAATTATACCTTCGTGTCCATTAGTCAGTGGTTGATAAAGATCGTACGTAAGGGTGGTCCCATCTGGAAGACCGATGTACACGCGTTCTCCAATGGGCCAAGGACACCGAACACGTCCTATAATGCTGTGTACGATGGTTTGTACGTGGCCGCTGAAGCCCCACAGTCTCGTTGGCTTGTATCTAAAATAGACCAAGGAGTATGAGCACTTTTGCTAATGTTCTTCGAAAAATTTTGTAATTTAAAAAATGGCACAGTTTAGTTTTATTATGCTATTATTTTGCTGACGTTACTCTTTTGATATCGACTAGCAAGAGAATAACGTCAGCAAAATAATAGCATGATAAAACTAAACTGTGCCATTTTCAAACTTACATAATTTTTCGAAATACCAAAAGTATAGACTAGCAAGAGAATAACGTCAGCAAAATAATAGCACGATAAGTTCTTAAATTTTCAGGGAATAATACTGCAGCAAAGAAATTCACAAAAGATAAATTAGAATTATTAAGAACGAGAAAAACATGAGAGTAGGATGAAAGCAATTAGAATGTTTAAAATCTCGCCACTGAATTATATTTTGCGTCCCACTTAGGACAATCATAATCGATGAAAGAAATTAAAATTCTGTCCTTATTTGCGCACTTTCTTTACGGTATTCTGTTAACTCTGGGTAAACTCTGAATAGCTCAAGTATAAATTTCACCGAAGTCAACTTTTTATTGGTTTGTAATTACGACATTGTAACGATATTCAAATATGCCGATAAAGACTGTCAAATGCAAAGGACACGCTTGAAAATCTGCTGTCATTAATTATCGCGGTAGAATCAAGATGCAAATTACGAATTAAATAGGCAAATATTTAAATATCTTCATTTTAAATTCATGTGTTAAATCAAAGTTAGAGAAAGAGAGAGAGATTGATAATCTTGTATTGATTACATCGATTTCATAAAAGAATTCTTCAATAAAGAATTTATTATTTATTATTACCAAATCGATGGCACTATTGTTACAGTTTATTTTTAAATACAAATATAAGAAGATTTTTGCGTTGAAAAGATAAGTAATTTTATGTTATCTTATAAAATTGATTTATCTTCAATGGAAGAAATCAATTTTATAATATTGATATAAATATATATAATAACATAAATTATATAAAATTTCAAGATTCATTTTTTGAAGTTGTAATTTTGTTCATTGTAATTTTATTTTGAGATACATTTTATTTTATAATTGATAATTTTTTTAGAAAAAAAACTAAAAATTGACTTGTGCGATATTACGCACTTCACTTGGCGTTCAAGCAAGGCAAATTGGTGAAAATGTATCGCATCGTTAAATTCGTTTATAGAGAATAGTAAGAAGTCGTAGTGTGTGTGTGTGTGTGTGTGTGTGTGTGTGTGTGTGTGTGTGTGTGT